>DWNE01003505.1:0-16578 GCA_018249875.1 Cecropterus toxeus
AGGGGTTCTATATGAAGTCTATCACAGATGCGTTGCTACTCCCGAGGACTGAGATGGTCGCCTCATATAAAAGTGACGGTTATCAACATATATGCGTTTGTGCCACTGAAGACTAAGAAGTAACGTTTCATTCAAGTGAGACTCCTTCCCATGCCATCGTCAATCCAGAAGATCAGCCTATAATATTGCTGTCTTTAAATAAAACCAAGTGTAATGTAAGATTCTCAAGGTTCTAGTAAATGAAACGACCGTAATCTGCGAGTCTTGATTTATTACTAACTACTCAAGGGACTATTTTATGTAACATATTTGCACGCCGAAAGGGTAAAATAAGAGGTTTCTTTTTATAATGACATTCCAATTTCCAACATACATTTGTACCTTATTTAGCAAATAAAGATTTTTTGGATTTGATTTTTGATTTGATTTTGATCAATACTTTCAATACCTACATTCGATCACACTAATCATAGTACATCACAGTGACGGTGGTGAATCCGGAGTTAACCATTTTTTATCTTAATTACTTAATGATGGACTGTGAGCTTTCTAACATAGGTAATGTCCTATGGATTTCCTTTACAAACGAACTTTAAAACATTTATGAAAGTGTTGAGCACTGTAAATCCGTCTTTTTATCCTGAAAATCCTATCAGAATCTTTTCATTATTAACACATTTGTGAGAAAGTCGTAAGCTAGCCAACGTGTGCGGTAGACCCGTCACTCTTGTACCGCGAAGAATTTTTTAAACTTAAGAATGCGTGAGTCTTATCTGAATTTCCTGGCAATATATGAAACTATAGTTAACTATGATTGCTCATTACACATCACACCCGCTGCCCCTGAAAGCCTGCAAGAGGCGGTTGGCAATTAACACCGTATTAACGGGCAATGCCGCGCAATACGTCATTACTGGCCGCTCTTAAAGTAAAACATACTCCTTATTAAGTTGTACGGGAAAGTAAAAGTGTATGCGGATTTGTTTGCTTTGCGTTAACGTTTTTATATTAAGTAGTGTGTTCTGATGTACGGTGTTGTGACAGCCTTTCTCTTTTCTATAACCACCAAAAATACTAAATGTCACAAAGGAAATAAACTTAGTTTTTGTAGCTCAGTTATAGGATAACACTGATAATCAATTTAATGTCGATTCACGTAAGAACATAAAATAAACAGATAAGACAATATTTTTCGGTGGAAAGTTATGGATGACAGCTGACTTACAATTGAGCCGACAATCCTAGTCTACAGGGTCAAAGATTCTGCAATCGGCTTCAGATAAAACCATTGTTATACATTAATTTACTTACCGGTGTACAGAGGCGCTAATGACTAGGTGGAATACACGTTAGTTTTGCTATTTTAATCTTACAAAGAAAAACGATTTCGTTATAGAATTGATCATTAATATTTACTGAAGGGATGAAACACGGTACATGTATTGTGCCTGTTGTATCAAGCAGGTCATCTTATCCATGTCTTGGGAATCCTTAGGTGCAAATATACTTTACTCTAGTTTACAATCTTACAAATATTATAAGGGCGAAAGTTTATAAAGGAAATCCTCTGTACTTATTTTTATAAGAAGTAGTTATTGAAAAACACGTTATGGCCGGATTTAGAAATTCAACAAATATAGTTTATGACTCACATTAAAACATAGGATACTTATTGCCGCAGGATTGCGACCGAAAGGAGAAGTGGGAATAACCTAGTACTTAGATAAGTTGTTCAGTGATTGATGTCGTCCTTGAAGCATTTAAAATGCCTGTGTCAGGAGACAACGCTCTTCCATATCGCTAACTGATTTTAATAAGAAAGGTTTATTAGTATAAACAGATTTAAATAGAATTTAGAAACCTACTACCAAAATGAGCCATAACTTTTTGTCGTTCAGATCTTTCCCACTTATACCTCGAATGCTCTACGAAAAGATAACCTACGTGACGATAAATCTTTCATACGATACCTTACCCCGCTCGTCGAGGGTCGAAACGTGAAACCTCCGGTTGTCCGATCGGTTGCCCGATACAATCGACACTTGATCACCAGTTGTTTTATTATTTATGAACACGCGTTAAAGGTATCTGATTACGACAAAATATTTTCTGATTCTTATAAACTGACGGAAGAATTTGATTACTATAATAGAAGTAGAATCTGTGGTTGGTTTACAGCCGGATTATCATACCTTTTTATATATGATATAAGTAGCAAATTAGCAGTCTATCTGATTGTGAGTTGCAACTGCTGCTCATGGACATTAGTATTCAAAGCCAGATAGAATAGGGTTCCTGTCTGAGTTTGAGTTGCTACCTATTAGGACTTAGTTAGAACGCGTCAGATAAGTATCCATTAACACATCCTTCGAACCAGAATATTGCGGTTATTAGGTAGAAATAGATGCCTCCGGAATCAAACCACAAAGTTGCAACACCTTAAACAGTATAACTTAATATTTTGCTTATTTTAAACGCATCTTCAATTGACATGATGATGACCCCTATACGGTTCGTGCTGGAGTGGTTACAAATACACATCGAAATCACATCTTTTTGCCTAATAAAATACTCGTATTAATCTACATAAAATGCAGGTATATATATTCTTAAGCTCTTTCTCTCTAATTTGTTTCTTCGTTCAGTAATTTTGCGCAATTCGTTAATAGACGCGGCTCTGTCAAAATGTTTTTTTTCTTTACGTAGAGACAAGCTGTAATCCTCTATTTCGCTTCTCTATGGGGTTTATTCCACTTAGATTACCCAGGTGATATCACCTAGGTGATCAAAGGCGGCTCATTGGTGTCCAAGGGCTTTGTTTCGAAAATAGATTTCTTTTTTGAACCGATTTAAATTGCTGTCTTGTACCGTGCAAAATTTCACTTAAAGGCCTTATTTTACGTTTCGCATTGTCTCTTAGGCACTATAACTAATCATTAGTGCCACTAACCATTAGCAAGCTCTGTTTATAAAATATATCCTATCATTCTGAAGTTATCGCATCACGGTAGGAGGTGGCCGGGTAGTGCATTTGTCATCGGCACCGCAATATATCACGAGATACGATCTCACGTCTCTTATTCATATTTCGTGGCCGACCAATGACATTCGTGGGTGTCGACGGTGGAATGTCTATGTCGCTTTTGTTTTTATAATACCCTTTGTTTTAGGAATTATATGGTTTATAAAATAAACCTAATGGACTTTTGTATCAATGAATCATGAATAAAACTCTACTTTGTTTGGCAAAGCTTCAAGCCGTGTGCCAAAGAAATAGACATACATACAAACATACATACATATATATACATACATACCTACGCTCGTGAAATAATACCCTTCTTTTGACGCAGTCGGGTAATAAAATGCAATTTAAATAAAATATAGAGACAGTCATATTTATATAAAAAAATCAAAGTAATAAAGTGTATATGTCACATTAATTATAAACAGTATAAGAGCTATTTTATGCATATATAATCATGTTATGTAAAGTTCATATTTTGCTATGTGGCTGGATATCACAAATGACAGAACAAACGGATATTTTGTTCATAAAATATTATGACGTTATTGAAAAGGATACTACTTATATAGCCTCATTGTTATTGAAAACTTTTTGCTCAAAAAGTTATAACATTGGCCCTTTGGGGCTAAGAAAAATACGAGCCAATAAATTTTCTCGAATTACTTTACTTTGCGCCATATTGTGCCAATGAGATATGTAATGTGATTATTCTTAGACCACAGAATAGATAACAAGTAGAAGTAGGTTTTATGGTATTTTGCCTACTTATCGACGTATAACAGAATATGCTAGTACAAGGTACGTGTGTAAGGAGGAGTTGTGAGGGATGTAAATCTCCCTTAGCATAGGCTATTATAGTCGACCTCTTATTTTCGCTGACCGTCATAGACCACTCGTTAATTGAAAAAAAAATCATTTGATAGGACTATCACGAAAATGTTTTAGCCTACCTAATATTAGAAATGCGAAAGTTTATGAGTATGTCAGTACGTTTATTACATTCATACATATAATTTTTCTGGAATTTTGTTACATACATATTTATGACCTTTTTCTTTGTGTGACGGGGGAGAAACCTTCAAAAAGTACAGAGAAGTCTTGTGAGAGACACCAGTTTAGGTGGGATTTTTACCCACTAAGGCCTCCTCGGTGGCGTTCTGCAGTGCTTGCAGAGACGCTGGGATCTCCAACGGAACGCACCGGTGCCTCTTAACATGGCGCATCTCTTGGGGGACGTGTAACTGGCAGTGAATACCATAGCCGTATTCTAATCCCCGCCTAGATGTGTTACATAGGATAAATTATAGATTACCTTGGTAAACGTGACTAAACTGTATTTATGATGATGTTTTCTTTAAAAATCTATTTGGGGATGCAAGAATAGTTATGTTATACATAATATAACAGCAGCTTATGAAACGATAAGAATATCTGTACATATTTTTATCTGTGTCCACCGCTGGACAATTGAGAGGTCATCGACGTATTTGTAAAACATGACATGTACAATAACAAAGATAATGTTATGCTTCATGTTTAAGATTCTAGGATATATATTATTTTATAGGTCACGTCCTCGCTCACGTTCTGTTCTGTTTGTGTTGTATTATTTGAAACAGAAACAGAACATACCATCGCATATAACGTCGCATACTGATTACCGATTAAGAAATCTCGGCAACGATGACCTATCAGATTCATCCTACTCAAATAAATTAAATATATACAGCTTTAGAGTGGACATTGAAAATTTCCTTGCAAAAATATTCATCTCCCTTTACATTGACACTTTGTCAGCTTAGATATCGTTTTGCATGCATAAGGTTTTATTACTAACACGTGGATGACACGTTTCCATTTTATATCCAGTCTATTGCTTACTGATTGTGGCATCCTACTACGTGTCTTTTGCCATCTACAAATTGAAGTAATATTTTTTATTTTTAAAATTAAATTATAATTCTATATCAGAAATCTGTGCGGGAGCTTAACAACTTCCCGAAGTTTTATGGATCTCAGATGATGGCGATAGAGAACACACTTTACATTAAATTATATATGTATATAATAATATTTTATTTGCATGATTCTAAAAGATAAATGTGGAAAATGGAATAAAAATACGATTATCGTGGGTAAATGCTTCACATCCGTATATTGAGTGGATTCATAGAAATTAAAGTGCTTTAGCTCTATTTAACCGTAAACTACCAGTTGATTACAGACTAAACTATCATATTCTGATAATAGATTCGACGCTATTAGTTTTGTGTTAGATAACAAAACGAGCATTCATCGTATAGTATAATGATAAATATATACGAAAAAGAGCATATAATTCAAATTTTGATAAAATAGTGTCGTGAAAGTTCCATGAAAATTGGCGAAACGTTTTTAAAATTCATAGGCCCGTAAAGAAAACAGAAAATTATTTTATGTGTTTTCTTTTTCTTTAATTTATGTTTTTTTTTTTTTTTTAAATTACAGACAAACGTATGACGCTAGTTGTATTATATGCAATAAAAAGTCTCTTATATGTTGCGCTGCCAAGTCCAGCACTTGTCTCTCGTATCAAGTTTATCTGGACAGCTAAGTGAGTGTCGTCGTCAGGGCGCCATTACGAGACCCCGTCCTGATGTCATCTGTCGCGAAATTATTATGTTTATTGTTATTATGTTGTCTTGATTCAAGATTTTGTCCCAAGTTACATGTAAATGATGTTCAACGTTAAGATAATAAGATGTCCTGGTCGCTTTGACCGCGTAAAGATGCAAATATAAGTAGAAGTTAAATAATTTAAAACTCCAATTCTGACAACAAAAGAGTTGATGATCTTTAGACAGCTGAGCGGATTTTCTTAATTACTTGCTAAGAACATTTTCTAAAACAATTTATAATCAAATAAATTAAATTAAAATCAGTTCGTCTGTTTTAGAGGTACGGTGTCACAGACAGACAAGCAGATGCACACGTTAAACTTATTAAACCGTTTTTGCGTCGGGATTGAAAAAAGTTTTTGATAAGTCTGCTACGCATTGCTCTACATTATGACGCTAAATCACTAATCTTACTAATATTATATATAAATGCGAAAGTTTGTTGTGTATGTGAAATGTATGTGTCTAATACTCTTTTACGCAAAAACTACTGATTCGATTTAGATGAAATTTGGGACAAAGATGGTTTATGGATACAAATAGGACACACATAAGATACTTTTTAGCGTAGTATACGACCCCGGCGGGAAAAAGCTTGTAATTAATTAATTTAATTAATAAAATATATTGTTTCGGTAATGTAAAATATGTTTTAGTTTATCTAAATATTTTTCTCGTTCTTCTATTGCAATTTGCCAAATCCTTTAATGAAATGATATAACTTCTAGAACATACATATATAGTATGTATCTTTAAGGTATTCGTTACGTCGCAGATGTAATCGGGAGTGTGTCAAGTGTCGACTGACGCAAATGTGTTGGATGTCCAAGTGAAATGTTGTCGAGATATTTCACTGAGATATTCACATCTCGTAATCAGTATATTTAGGTAGATCTTTACAATATAGCTTCCTTTTGGAATATTTTTTAAGTACACACCTGATCTGTTATTATTTTTTATGAATAAGAAAATATGACGAAATTTGCAAAATTACTCACTGTGTATATCAATTTAAAATGAAAGTTAGTCTGTAAATCGATCTAACTGTTACGGATATATTGATAACTGTGTTTCGGTACAAGTAGTTATTTATCTCACAGCCATAACATATTTGATGTAGGTACGTTTTGACTTCCGGGGTTGCGAGTGATAAGAGTAGGAGCTCGAGCCGCCCAGCCAAGCGACCCCGGGAAGAACGACGGCAAGTGTGGTCGCATGTCGTCGTAAACACCTGAAGGCACGGTGAGCGTAAATGCTCACCGGGAAAGAGCCCGAACGGGCACCGCGCATGAAGGACTCCGGTTTTGTTCCGTTGGAGATCCCGGATTCCTCCACACAGCGCTGAGGACAGCCACCGGGGGGGTTTTAGTGCGGTAAAAATCTCACATAACCCGGCGTTGCTCCCATGGCGTCGGGTACCTTTTGAAGGTTTCCCCTCTTTACAAAAAAAAAAAGGTTTAATTTAGTATAATCCAGATCATATGTCTAAAAGAGTATGTGCCGCCATTCTTATTCGTTTCATCTTTATTAGTACAATAGCATAGTAGATACCGTAGAGCCTTTCAATTTTCAATATTAACTTTTCATTAAAAAGTTAATAATGTGTATCGTTAATGCTTAATTTGTTGCTATTTCAAGTTAATTTAAAACAACCCTTAAAGTCAAACCAGATAATTTACCTCCAACGACGAATAATGATATTGTTATTTCATCAATTTACTCTTTATTACACACTTGCTTTTGGACAGGCGACGAGATCACTACGATAAGCCTGGAGCCGCGGAATAATTCAATCAAGCTGACTCTTATCCAGAAAGGTCATCGCTACATTGTAGTTGCACATGTTTTGTAAGTACTGAAACTTGTCAGGCCCCATAGAGACCTAGGGGAAAGGTATTAACACAATTTTACACAATAGGTTGTGTCCAAAACTATGTGTGAAGTAATCATGACAAAAGCTAATCTTTGTAACATGTTTGAAAATATTTGTTTATTTATTTATTGCTCCTCTATAACAAGTGCAAGTCAGATTCGCACACGATGGGTTCCGTTATGTATAAAAACACGTTTTTTGTTCCGGAGTCCTTTAAATATTTATTTTATTTAGTTTTTAGTATTTGTTGTTATAACGACAACAGAAATACATCATCTGTGCAAATTTCTATGTCTAGCTATTACGGTTCATGCGATATAGTCTGGTGACAGACAGATAGACAAACAGACGGACAGACGGACGGACAGCGAAGTTCGATAATCGGGTTCCGTTTTTACCATGGCATTCTCTACCAGTTTTAAGGTTTTTAGTTCATAAACTTTCTTATTTTTTTATCAAAATGTTACACATAAGAACACATTTCACTATGGTACCCTAGTTTTTTTTAACATAAACTTTAATAACATCGATTTAGTACGTAGTAATTTGTTTTTAAATATTGACATGTTTTGAAAGCAACCCCAGATAAGATCAGTCTTCTGAGGTTTGCTATAGATGCGTCGCTACTCCTGAGGACTAAGTAAGGAACTCTACCAGCTAGCCTCCAGACCAGAACACAGCAGAAAACACCGCCACACCTACCTCTGCCTAATAACAGCAGTGACTTAACAAGTAGGTGTAGCGATGGTGCTCCTGGAGTCGAACCACAAAGGGTTCTACCACCTACCAATTTGCAAAATTTCTACCGTGAAGCGGTTCTTGCGTTTCGGTGGAAGGGTGTGGTTGCCGGCTCACTTGTATTTGAGGCAAACATCCTAGTCTTCGGAAGTAGCAACGCATCTGTGATCGACTTCAGATAGAACAGTTGTTCTATGTGAAGTTGCTTACTGATGTCCATGGACGGCAGTGATCATCAGGTGAACTGCATGCTCGTTTGCTACTTCATTCTGATAAAAAAATGCCGTAAGATTGGATGGATATGGTTGGTAATAATTAAGAGTTAAAATTTGATACCTTTAATTTTTTTCGGCTTTGAATATAGAACAAAAGGTTTGGGAGTTTTTACAATTGGACAGCGTGACATATTACTGGACACGACTCGCCTCTCACACTGAGAGCAGTCTCGTCCAGCAGTGGGACAGTAATGGGTTGACAATAAGGTATTTCAACTTAATTATCAAGGGTATCTATCATCGAGCTCGCCTAAAACAGTCCTAGTCAAAGCTGATTAGAGATGCCCATAGGCGGCAGTAGCCACTTAGCACCAGGCTGCTCGTTTGATGCTTCCATTACATAAATAAAAAGAAAAAGAGCGACCGCAGTAAACTTTTATAAGGGCCATGTTTTTGCATGCAAAAATATTCAACAAGTGAGGTTTTTAAGGACACTGTAGGCCTTAATCGTTTAATGTTTTCAGTATTAAAATAATAATTCCATTTACATGCATTTTGCCGCGTATTTTCATTTACCGAAGCGATGACATGTTGAGCCAAAAATGGCGTCCTGCAAATCGTTGTGTTAAACACTATTCATTATGTTTAAGTACAAAGAATCAATTTTATGGAAATTGTACATAAACCGCCATCGGTTATGACTACTTTGTTAAAGTACATGGATAATTAAACATATATGGTACCTTACTTTAAGCGTCAATTTGAATGCAAAGTCTATATAGAGAACAATGCACAGGACCGATGAAAATAAAATTATGTAGAGAAAGTAAGAAAGGTGTAAAATAAACCGATAAAAGATAAATTTTATCCTTCAATTTTATTTGTAGTGTGCGTTGCAGTGCGACTACAGAGGTACTTACGTGGGAACTAATAAATTATATTTTGTATGTTTGTTTATTAAAAAATAATTTTGGGGTTCATTTTAGAGGGATTTGCCAATCACCACATCACCACTCGTTTTGACCGCATTGAATGATAATGTTATACTGGAAGTCGCTGTCTTACTCAAGGATGTTGTCCCTTAGGTGCTTCCTACATCTATGGTAAAAGAGGAGGAAATATACTCCATATTGAGTATGTAGTACCTTCCTTCGATCGATCGACACTACGCGGGATGGAGTAATGTTCACTAAAAGGCAACTAAAGGCAAGATACTGGAGCTATTTTTATTACAATGTAAAAAATAAATTGTTATAAAAAAGAAAGAAAAAAAGATATTATACAAACAAAAAGACAAACCCGCTGAGTTTCTTGGATCTTCTCAGTTGTGGTCGTGTTCCGATCCGGTGATAGTGTAAAAAAAAATGTAACTGACAATTTGTAAGTGCCCCCATAGGCCCATGCAAAATAAAGAAATTTCATTTCATTTCATTTCAAAAGATGATCAAAAAATTAAGTTTCATTCAGCAAACGATTTTTAACTTCTTAACTAGGTACATGTTAATATAATATTTGTCATAAAAAGAAATCTCCCACTATGTCCTAAAATTCATAAAATTATAAATTACAATGCCATAATGGAAGTCATTAAAGTCTTGTGAAATAGCAATAATATGTTGTGATTAATAACTAGAATTAATTATAATATAATTAAATTTCATATGATATTTACAATGTTAAATTGGGACCATTCTGTTAATTTTTCAAAAAAATATGTTCATTAATCATATGTTAATGAACTTGTACTTTTGTCCGAATATTTAAGCGTTTCCTTTGACGATGGTAACTCCCGTCACGGTTGACTCCAGAGGCTCCAGCATTACTGTTTCTGCTTAATAACGTAGTGATAATATTGAAATAGCAAACGAGCAAGCAGCCCACGTGACGGTAAGTGGTTACTGCCGCCCATGGACATGTGTAAGCAACCTCATATAGAACAGGGATTCTATCTGAAGTCGATCACAGATACGTTGCTACTTCCGAGGACTGAGATGGTCGCCTCATATAAAAGTGACCCGGCAACCACACCCTTTATTGTTATAGGACTGAAGCAGCAATCTAGCATTCAGTCTACCTGATAGTAAGTTGTTACTACCGCCGTGGACATGCGTAAGCAACTTGATATAGAACAGGGGTTCTATCAGAAGTCGATCACAGATGGGTTGTAGTCCCGAGGACTGAGATGGTCGCCTCAAATATAAGTGAGCTGGCAAATACCCTCCTACCGAAACGCCAGAACTGTTTCACGCTAGAAATGTGTGTGGCGGTGGTACTTACCCAGTTGAACTACACTGGTTCTACCACCTGGTAAATTTGTCTACGGTATTCCAATTTAATTCTCAGGGGCTCATTTTGGGTAAAATTTTAATCTTACCTGGGATTGTTCTAATCCAGGTTTCTGCTGTATATTAGCAATATCCTGGTTTTAAAAAATATATTACGGATGTTTCAATACGAGTCGTCACACTTATACGAAACCAACTTGAACCTTATAAAAACTGTATTAAGCGTTGCTGTGTTTTCATTTGAACAGTGTAGTAAGACAAAAACACACCTACCCAAGGCATTCCAACTTAGTCGTCACTTTTAGCAGAACAGAACGCCAAACGTGCCTTCCAACTTATCCCTTTGGTTTGGCAGTCTAGGGGCTAAGTTGGATCACCTAATGCTAGTCTGTCTCCTGCATTCTTAGAATCTGACGACCCGCGTAGCGGAGCGGTCACCATACCGATCTGTCCCGGGTTCGATCCCCGGCCAGACAGAAATGTGAATGATGAGTTTAGATTTCTCTTCTGGGTGTGGGTGTTTGTGTTGCTTTGTGTTTCCATGGTACCCACGACACAGGAGAAAAACCTACTGTGGCTATGAGAGTAGAAAGCATTAAACGTTTATTGAAATTAAATGAAATGTCTTTATTTTTTTGCATAGGCCTACGGGGGCACTTATTCTTAGAACCAAAACATGGCAGCTTGTTGTTGCTTTTACAGCAGCAGAAATAGCTGTAACGGTGGCAACGGAAGTAAACTTAAAGGTCATAACTACAGGAATTCTAAAATCCACACGATCTTCCGATTCCTCCGATAACTAGTCACATTAAAAAAAAATGTCAAACAAAATACCCGGCTGCTTACAAGATTTTTCGTAATGATATATTTTATTTACCGCTTTTTTATGAGTTTTCGACTAAATAGTCAAATAAAAGTAAATATAATTATTTTTAGAGCGGTCTATTTACTAACTTTCATTTTCAAAAAGACTATCCCTCTCCTTTTCTTTGTTCACTATTTGTAGGCTTTGCAAACAAACGATTCTAACGATGTGTCATACATCACAATCTGTCAAGTCATTTGGGCTGTAGCGCGTGACAAAGGAATGGATATATGTACATACAAACTAACATACTAATAAAATAATAAAAATAGACGTTTCCTTCAAACCTTTTTCCGTCCTTTTTAAAACCAACTTCTAGAAACTCATTCTAGTGAGATACATACATCGGCACGTAAGTACGGAGCACGTACGGTTCTAGGAAGGCTAGGCGCTGATGAGTTCCCGGAATGAACGAAAAAACTACCACTCAATCGGTACATCTCGTGAATGTAATGCTGCCTACATCTTACTTTGTTGTTATTTTGTAACGAATGTCTTAATGAGCCGTGATTCTTGGATGGAACTCGGCCTTTCAATCGGAGGCTCCGAGATTCGAATCCCAGGCAACCTTTTATTAGGTATTTATTAATTTATTTACGTATTAGAAAGTAATCTTTACTTGCTATAACATTGTCACTCCTTTATTGTCTCACTGATAGGCATGGGTCTTCCTTTACATTAAGAAAGTTTTAAACCACACCTTACTGACCAAGTGCGAATTTGTAGACTTCACTCGCCTTTCAGAACTCTTTTTTCTAAGAGAATTCTTTGGACTACTGGATTCCTCACGATGTTTTCCTTCACCGTAAAACAGTGATAATAATTTTTTAATACGCACACAAAATAAGTGTTGCATGCCTGGGATTAGAACCACGGATCCTCGACTGAGAGGCTGAGTTTCAACAATTAGGCTATCTTTTCTCAAGTAGACATAAAAAAGAAGGAAAATCCTGAAGAAACCTAAAGATTTCAGAATTATTTAAAAAGTTCCAAAGGAGTGTAAAGTCTGACAAATCGCGCTTGGCCTCGCGCGGTATATAGTAGTCTAAACCCCACTCTGAAAGAAGACGTACCCACTATTGGGACAGTGATGGGTGTACGACATGTATTACTGATGATTACGATTGGGATTTTTCACGGGGTATAAATAATATTTTGTCATACCGCACCATACTATACCTCAAATACCTCATACTCGTAAGTACAGTACATAATACATAATAATATAAAACTGAAAAATGTTTTTTTTATTGGTGTGTCAGAGTGTGAGCCTCATTTGTCCGATTTTATAAATATTATATATTTATTTATGTTAAAATTAAGTTTATTTTAAACTGTGAATACAATACGTAGAATGCACACTTTATGATTGATACATATGATTTTATTATCTATCTAGCATACGAGTATATAAAAATATGTATGGCTAACTTATCCGGCGTAACGTTTTCAGTTAGCCAATGTCACCAAGTTTTATCATTGTAGAAGTCAATGACCGCACAGAACTAGACAAATCTCGTAGTAAAACTAGTCTCGGCTCGAAATGCGCCATCCGAGTGTTTACGACGCCTCTAACTTGTGACACGACCAAAATTGGAAAACCGATGGAATCACTTCGACAAACTTACGTTTACACCTCGTCAACTATACCGTAACTCTTATTGTTTAAGCCATAAAGGTGAATATGGCTTGTAAATAGCTTTATGGTATTTTCGTGGTTCAATGCTGAGGCGTAGGCACTAACCATCAAATGTTGACCTATCCGTTACTCGGATAAATTCGGATTTTATGGGTACTCGGATTGCCGTCTTTATTGAAAGTGTATTTCAATAGCTAATAACAAGTTAAATCAGCAGACACAAAAGGAAGTTTCTAAAAGTGCTTGAAGATTGATGTAACTTATAATATTTAAAGGTCAATGAACATTTAACAAAATTAATAACATTCAAATGTTTTTCAGTTGAAATTTCAAAGTTGAAATTTGTAATTTCAAAATTATACCTTAAAAAAGTATATACCAAAATTTGAGAACTCTTTTTTTAGAGAATTTTCAGATGTGCAGGTTTCCTCACGATGTTTTCCTTCACTTTAAAGCAGTGATAATTCAATTCTAATACTCACATAATTTTAGAAAAAAATGTGGTGCGTGCCTGGGACACGAATCTCGGACCCTCGATTGAGAGGCCGAGTTTCAACCATAAGACTATCACTCCTCTGCTCCGTTTCATTGAATGCATCTTTTCATATGTTCGTACGGGATCTTGTCTGATGTCCAGCCTCTTTCCCAGGAAAAATTAACACAAGTCAAGAAATGAAGTACTAAACACGCCAACGGAACAAAAACCACAATCTCACAAAATGACTTCACAAACGCACTTAATAAGACCGTTTAGTACTTCATTTTAGCCGTTCAGGTGATAATTTCGTGCTATTAGGCTTCATTAAAGGCTATATTTTTAGACGTGATAAATTTTCGAGGTCATTGCTCTCAATTACTTTGACAAGACAAGCGGCAGTTTTTTCCAGTAGATTAGCCACAGAAGCCTCTTAGCAAGGCGGCTCTAAAAATAGGAAGGGTTTTACACTATTACTTACCGTAGGGACATACTCGTAGGTACCTTTAGTATGTAGAAACAGAATGTATTTTGTATAGGCCTTGGTTACTTACAAAGGCCGAGGTTTACTTACAAAGTCAGTTACATTTTCTATACTTCCATCGGAACACAGCATTAACTGAGGAGATCTGGCAAGAAATTAGTGGATTTATCTATACTAATATTTTAGTTTTCTTTTCGTAACATCTGATATTTAAAACGGCTTTGCCAATTTCAATTAAATTTTGAGTGTGGATGGTTTCAGCTTGAATTTACTCATTTTTATTAGTCTTAACTATTACTATGTAATATATATAAATAAAATTATTTATCAAAACTAAACTATCAGAGTGATTAAGATAAAAGTTTTACGTTTCGTAAAGTTATATCTTACGTTTAATTATTATAACTATCATTGTAATAATTGCCCCAACAGAGAAAAGAACAGAAATTTCGAATTTCAATGGTTCATAACTGTGTAGTATTGTGTGGATAACAAAGAAAAATAGTTGTATGAAAATCTTATACGACTATTGCAAATTATATTCCATGTTATGTTAATAAATCTATACTAATATTTGATAATACTATATTGAACGCGCTAATCTCAGGAACTACTGGTTCGAATGGAAAAAAATATTATTTTACTGAATAGTAAATTTATCGTGGAAGGCTTAAGGCTATATATTATAACACCATGGTATGTTTGTTTGTTTTAATAGATTGTTCTCTAAAAAACGGGGATGAAATTGCGTGGCACAGTCAGTAACGTATAAATACAAAGATCGATAATGTCGTGTAAAAACTCCAAGTCTATGAAACTAAAGGCTATCAGTTTGAAAAGTTATTGGCAGTAAATACTTCCGCAGTGAAATCTAACCTGCGTTAAAAGTATTCGATTAGGCAACACACGATAATAAATATCGCGTCAAATATAATAATTTATGGGTTAATGAAATATGTTATTCCATTTACGTATCGATACGATCCCACAATAGGCGCAAATATATATTTACCCTACAAAAAACGTGATAAGACCTTATGAAAACGGCATAAGGCTTGATTTTTTAAAATTTGAGTCCGAAGACCGCGGCGATGTCTGGTCGTCATATTCGTTTGCGAGTTCAACAAACCTTAGTAAAGACGATTTCGAATTCTCAGTGCGTGGGTCGAGGCCGAAATAATAGGCCGTGGACTGTTGACGAAGGAACGGAACAGACTGCAAAAAAAGGGTTTAATTTTTCATTAATGTAAACCTACCACTTCATTACGGAATTGCAGACTAAGAATTGTCAATGATTGGCTTGGACAAGAAACAATCCATTAAAATCAATAATATTTCTAAATTTACATACAGTAACAAAATAGAGACCATTAAATCCATCAAAAACACACTTGGTACATATCTATAAATGTACTTTTTTATAGATTTCATATCAAAAATCCTCATCCATTAGGACTCTATTTCGTTAGTACATCTATACCATGTACACACGTCCCTTGGGCCGACTACAATGGTCTATAAATATTGAAAAAAAGCGAGATAATCTATTGCTATAACTTTATATTCTAACTATGTTCTCACTTTGTATGCTTTCGCTGATCTGAACAGAAAACAGTATGGAGCGCGCCAATGTTTATGAAATACGTATTTCATTGTTACCAACTGTCCATTCTGAATAATATTACGATCGTTTTCATGCAAATTAATTACGCCTTGCCCGTTCAGACGTAGGCGAAACGATTCGGATTATAATAATGTGACGTTCATATTTTATTCGCTTCTTCGGTTTGTCAGCGCGAGGTTTTTTGAAGAAGGTAATATTTTGAAATTTTTTGAAAGGGTTGAATGAGAGCTATATTTTTTATAAAGCTTTTGTAGGTACGGTTTGTCACAACTTCTTCACGGCACGTCACCAAAGGTTAAATTGGTTAAAGGTTATGCAACATTAACTCTTTAGAAGAATGCAGTTTTCAATGTTTCGCATCCGAAACTATGTTATTAGTATCACGCAAATAGTCCACATAATTATCTGAAAAATATTTTTTGCCCTCGTTTGACGAAAAAGGTAATATTTACGGACGAATGTCAACTTCTTAGGATGCTGTACAGACCAAACGCCTTGAAAGATTTTAACATATGAGGTATGCCTCATATGTTAAACATAATATATACTATAATAACATAAATATATACTATGGTGTAGATGACATGAGGTGTGATGATTAGGAAGTGAAATATACGATGCTTTTGAAAATATGCCTGGAAACTAGCAACTAATGGGAAAAAGTTAAAATAAATAAATTATTGAGAAATATTTAA
>DWNE01003506.1:0-16575 GCA_018249875.1 Cecropterus toxeus
AGGGGTTCTATATGAAGTCTATCACAGATGCGTTGCTACTCCCGAGGACTGAGATGGTCGCCTCATATAAAAGTGATTTCAATAATAAAATGGTATAGTATTCACTGCACTGATTTGTTGATAAAACTAAATTTTCGAAATTAAATTTAAAACATATAAAATTAATAGTAAAATTTATGCATTGAAAAGGAAAACGTATACAATGGAACTTTACGACAACCACATACTACCTGACCTATTAAGATAAGTCTATATTTATAAATACGACAATTTATAATTAGCACACACGGATACAGAATAACATAAAGGTACAACAATCCAAACGTATCTTGTATTCTTGTCTAATATCAATACGAATTGGAACCAGTGTTGTTCCAATTCGTATAGGTTACAACTATCTTTAAAAAATAACTGATAAAATTTTGAATACCTATGATCCACACGCTGAATCATTATAACTTATTGTTTAGTGGCACGTACGTGGACTTGTTTAGAAACCACTAAACCTCGACACAATGGTAGACCGCAAACAGGCTTTTGTCCCAGAGTGAAAATAAAATGTCGAGAGCCGAGCCCACCTCGCGGGTCCTATTTAAACAGTGATGTTTATTTTTCTTTCAAGTATCATTTTTAATATTAAATAAGCACGTTGGCGAAACATTTCGCTGTTATGAATATTTGTCACGACATTTGGTAATATTTTATCGCCCGTCGTTATGTAAAGCGACACGAGATATGCATCTTTACAATATTTAGATTCGAGATTAATATCAATAATTTCTGACAAAGTTATCGAGTCACGAAGATGTTAAATACAGTTTATTTTACATGGTATGTTATGAATCTTTTATGTTGCATGCTTTATAAGCCACTAATAACCGGATCTAATAACGGAAGCGCTCTGCAGGTTCAATATACAAATATGTACTCTCAAAACTTTTCAAACATACATGACACCTCACAATTCGGTGGTATTAGAGGGCTTCTTGCTACTAGGTATGTTTAGTTTTCGTGAACGTGTCACGCATATACTGTAGTCAGCAGTGGCCAGTGTCCATGTTTACATAACTCGTTAGCCGGCGAGCGGCTCGGCGGCGTCGAGACCGCCTACGCGTTAAACCCTGCTATTGGATTCGTCAGCTAAATTTCAACCGTAAACATTCGTAATGTATCGACCGCCTCGAGCTCTCCTACACGTGTCCTGCGCATCAAGCAATCACAATATTGGTTTTTGATTCCGACTTTATACATATTCAACGTTGACGGGACATAAATCCGAGCCAGCCTTAAAGTGTCTCATCAATCATAAAGGAGATCCGATGTGTGGTATGCCGTCGAACGCGACTTTTTTCGTCGCGTCGCCGTTCAGCAGGCGTCTGAATCCGTGACCAAACGAAACGTACGAGTAATGCAATTTTGATTAACTCCGGCGTCGAACGCCTGTTTGCAATCAACTTCGATAATAATGGAGACATTATTTTATGACGTGCACGGCGTTTCAATGTCTTAACAATGCGGCGGTTACCTACCTGTGCGTCTCGTGTAATACTCTTTTTATGCTGTATTGTCTTTCGTATAATAATGCAATTCAGATACACTGAGTAATAATATAAATGTGAAACGAAATAAGAAAGTGCTTAAGTATCTGCGTTCGCAATACAAATAGAAATAAACGTCGGATTGATATTGCATCATTAACTAGATGAGACTGATCGTCCATCAATCATGATCATACTAATAGACCGTTATTCGATTAGCACCGTGAATGGAAAAGGGGTAAGATTATGAAACGACCGAGTTCATTAATTCAGTAAACGCAATGGAATAGTTCCCATAGTCGGAGACTAAAAAATATTGTCGTCCTCGATAGCTAGAGTTTTCGTAACACGCAAAGCACTCGTAACGCTGACTTTCACTCGTTGTACTCGAACAATGGTGTTCGTAGCGGCGATACCTATTCAGGAGATCGAGTCACGCAGCCGAACGACTTGTGATTGTAGCGACGATTGATTGATGACTTGCATAAGGTCACCGCACGTGTACCTTTATCCTTTTTCTTTAAGATACATAAATTAATGGAAGATAAAACATATTTATCAAGTTGAAACAGATGCACATTTATTATTATTATTTGACATCCTACTTAATACTCTATTCTCACAACGTTATCCATGCAGTCAGACGTTGTAGGCGTATATAGTTAACTATTATTTACAATGTTAATATTGAAAATATTTTGTTAAATTACAACAAAATCCACTACTGTTTACATTTTGATTGTGTGTACTTCGATAATTGTTATGTTTATAACAGTAACTAAAAACCAGTAAGGTGCTTAAAACTTTGACAGACTCCGAAAGGACTACTGGTTTGAGAAACTCAGTTCGGCATCTTAATACATAAGGTATCCTACACATAATAAACAGTTGATATGTAGAGGCGAGGCGCAAACTTAGGGGTAGGCACACACGAGGCGTGAACGCTAAATCGCGCTCAAATACAGAGGTGTGAAAAGCCTGACCGATCGTTCCTAATTGTGGACTAAGCCGCTTAGCGAACCAGTAATATAAATCCGAGGAACTTGCGCTTTGAAGCGTGTTTGAATTGCAGGCTGAGGGTGTTATGATACTTTGAGGCGGTGCTTTTGTAACGATACGTCGATGTCTCCGTCACACTCGTGATGATATTGAACTTTATTTCAATATCTACAAAATTATACATCTTTCATTATGTTTCACTATCCGCCAATATACCTTTTTTTTGTTTCGTAAAAGATATTCTTTTTGTAGCGTCATTAAAAATCATGACTAACTTCTATTTATTATGATATTATAAGATAGGAATATCTACAGTGACTTTCTAGTAAACATTAGCACCTGTGCTACTAATAAGATATTTATTTATACCAACGTTATAATGGTAGGTTGTACTTTCTGTGTAAAGTACTAACACGATATCATAAATATCAGCTAACTGCAGTGGTTACTCCACTTCTGTTACAGTACATACTAATTTAATATGTTCGCTGCCTACATTCGCAAACTAACTTGCGTACTAATTTATGGTTATTATGAACGTTTACTGTCGTAACTTAAAGGGTGAATTTATAACAACATGTTCTTATAGGGAATTAAAACTACACAAGGAAATACAATTTTGAAATTGATTATAGATTTTATGATCATCAATATTCTTAATGTTATCATATCAGATCTGATGAGCTAGACCGATAAAATATAACTGGACAACAAAACAGTCATGACTCTGTAGACACTGTTTATTACTATAGCAGCTTTAGGTACAGAAAATAATAAAAATATACGTACTGGCTTTACACAAAAAAAATCGAAATTACAATACCTATGTACATAAGTATCTACTAATTATCAATTTCAACTTGATAAATTCCCATTTGATAGTTATATATTTCCGCCCTAATAAAGAAAATTAGATTTAATTATTCTTTGCCTAATTTAAAACGACTCAGGAGTGTGCTAAGAGTACATTTCCGAAAACATATTTTATTAGATTCGTTAATGTATTTACACATTTAATGCATCTCAATATATAGAAGTACCAAATCACATTTTGCAAAAATAACGTATAAAATCAATGTAACTACTGCAAGGACGAATGCATAATGTTCTTCAGCTAGATTAATAGTGTCAAAAGTGATTGCGTTTTGCTGTAGGGATATCGAATATCGATTCGCATGTTGCAGTATAGAGTTACACCTACGTGCAGGAGTCTGGCGTAGTCGAGCGGAATTAAGTAATTTAGCTCGAAAACTAATTATTCAGCGCGTAGAGGAAGTCTAGTTGCGTAGTCGGAGGAAAGAGATAAAATCACGATAAAGTCTATGTTATCAATATTAGAGACTAATTCATATGACGGTGGTAATTACAAAAATCCTAGGACTAATAGAGATGAAATATTTTCCTAAATCAAGTTTAATAATGGTATTAGCATAAAATTATCTATAATAAGTATTGTTACTATTAGCCTATCAAAAATTATTGAAAGCGTTAAAGAATAAAATAGAAAACGATTATATAAAAACATATATTATATATTAACCTAGCCGGTAGTTGCATCACCTACGTCTACCTACTCGTAGATGGACATAACTACTACGACGAGTCAGATTACAAGATGTGGCCGATTACTTACGTTCAGGACATTTTGCCACTGTCGCCAATATAAGTAAGCTGAGGTAAGACACCTTATTAAGCGCATTTCAGCCAATTTAGCCTTTATCGGGCAAAATCTTTAAAGCTCGAGCCTAGCTACGGGCGGCTATTGTTGTGTCGCCTTAGTTATGGACCTCTTGTCATGAGTATACGAAACAAGTTATAGTAATATGAGACTCCAGACTTATAGCAGTCATTGTTCGGGTTAATTATATTCTCGAGCTTTGTTCGCCGCTTTATAATATATCGTAAATGTTTGAATATGTAGTAGGAGATAAAATGAAATAAATAACACTCACTTCGATGTTAATATTTTAAAATTGAATAGATTCAATTTTCTATCAAATATGTACTTTATATTCTTACCAGACAAAATTTAGATGCACAGTAAATTTTAATATTTATATAATGATGCGTGATAAGTGTAAGTGAAATAAGTGATTACAATTAAGCCACCTGTCATTTATCTTAATTCGAAATACATGATCGAAAGCAGTCCTTTTATCGGCACCGAAAAGAATACCGATAAAATAAAACCAATCGCATGTTGCGCGTAGGCATTTTGAAAGGGGCCGCGGCGCGCACACACTTTTTGTGAGTCAAAATTCACTGCTCCTTAGCATTTCATCTCCTTTCCTGATCCTTAGCAAAGTATAGATAAGGAACGAATCACCGAAGAAATCATTGCATGCTTATTTTTTAGCAGTCGAGATTGCGAAGGGCTATAAATGGCGCAGCGAAGCCTCGGGCGGTTGCCATTTGCAATCGGTTATGGAACGACCGCGAACCTCTTTTTACATTATAATCGGTCGTCCCCGCTCACTCCTTTTTTACGATGAGCTCAGATAGCCGACGATGGTAAACCCCAATGCATCCAAAGGGCTTATACGTGTTCGGCGGACAATATCGAAAAATACGCGCCAAATGAGGACAAACGCCTTAAATGCCCGTAATTTTATTAAACTTCATAATAATTAAACTTGAGTAAAGGTTAATTTAATCGCCCACTATGCTCATACTTTAATGAAATTTTACTGCCTTAAATTAACTTCTGGTTGGACGCTAACATTCAAGTAAAGCCGCAATGTATGCAAAAACAATGCACATAGTGCAGTAGTAGAGCAATGCGACTTTAGTGGAAGTACTTCCAATGTTTGTTCAATGAAGTCTGATGAGCAATCGGTTTCAGCTTACTCGGAGAGTATGATGGATGAATGCGACGTACAAGACCGGACAGACGCCCATCGCATGTACAGGGTCGGGTTACAGCGAGGCCCGTGCCGCCTCATTAGCCATGCAACGTCATATTTTAATAATCACTCGCAAATGGATTAAATTACCCGTCTACCTGATTTTTTAGTACACAGGCCAATCTCCGACGCTTCGAATTTTTTGATGATTGCTTTACTTGAATGTTAGCGTCCAACCAGAAGTTAATTTAAGGCAGTAAAATTTCATTAAAGTATGAGCACAGTGGGCGATTAAATTAACCTTTACTCAAGTTTAATTATTATGAAGTTTAATAAAATTATACAATATTGACTTAACATAATTCCTAGAAATCAATAAGGCGCCTACATCGTATATTCCCAGCATGGTTCCGGAAGGGGCACGGTTTGAGCATAAAATACAAATATATGATTTGAATCCATCGAAAACGCCAGACGAAGAAATATTATAATTTAATGCGTGGTGGGTTGGATTGAGTCGCATTAAAATGCAGCTCGTGCGGCGACGGCCCGCGCCCGCGCATCCTCTAATAACGCTTTGAATCCCCCACATGCATTATTCAAAGGACGATCATCCCAATTTCTAACATTTTTGGCGAAACGACTAACCTTTAAGTCTTTCAATCTGAGATTTCTCGTTTTTGTATTGATTGGTTTATCTCTTTGTGCTATTCTGTAACTATTTCCATAATGACACATTGTAAGTATTTTATTGTAAGTAATTTTGATGTTACGGTAATAAAACTTTTGCTTTCATCGTATAAGTACCAATTATACTTTGTTACATATTAATTAAATAAAGGCAATTAAAAATATGTATTTCTTACATATTTTAATGGACTTTATTTTATTAAACAATACCTACATTTTACCAAAGTACTTGCATAGCAAACTACAAATAATTTACAAATAAAGTACCTAACATTTACCTTATTTGGAAAATTAAATGTATTCACACCGAAACCAGTGCAAATTTTGACCTAAAATTTACCATTTAAAAGGCAAATGATAATTGACAGGGTTTATTAAAATCGATAAAAAACACATAAACACCTTACACTCTTTTCCTCTTTGTTTTATTGAGCATCATAACACCAAAGGGAAAACGATCGTGATGATAATCATAACATCCTGCTTTCCTACCTTCCTTCCTGTAGTATTAACATTTCTCCTAGTTTTACAAAATACGATGGCGAAGTGCGCGTTGAGCTGAGAGCTAGTACTCTATGAGCATGTAAACGGAGCTAAAACTGAAAATAATTGTCCGTTACATTTTCACGTTCCAAACCTACATTTAGCTGGTCAGTTAACAAATGCTCAAGAACGGTAGTTAAGTAATAAATAAAAGAGTTGATTCGGACCTTTATTTGATGATCCGATTCAACAGATGGGACGATAGGTAAGTATTAATTACGTCGGAATTGCGCCGCTTACATTCAGTTTATCGTAGCATTGTAATTAGCGCCGATAGTAGCGCCACCACGTTTGTCGCTTTTATCGGGACAATTTTATTTTTATTAACATAGCACTATTTCGGGGGTTATGAAAACAATAAAATTTTATGGTATGCCTATATTTTCTCTATCAATTAATTACTTCTCACTCTTCTCTTCATTTTGACACTACGTTTATTTTCTTATGAGCTTTTAACATACCGTAAAAAGGAAGTTAAATTCTTTAAAACTACACAAAACTATACGCATTTATTACGGCAATTGTGTACCTTAAGAACTTGTGTGATTGCAGAATTTAAGTTGCCGAATACGTCTACGTGCATAAGAATTTGACTTTCTGGCGTCCTATCTTTGCAAACTGTAGTTGTCAATACTAGCCATCACGTACGCTCGTCGTCTCCAGGAACGAATTGAAAAAATAAACAACTTCACACAAAGAACGCTTTCATCTGACCTGCTACACAATGCCGACATTGCCGACCTACATTCGCCGTTAATTAGACTGTTTTGTTCATAGAAACGATAGTCAGTCGAAACAGAGTAATTTTAACGTCAGGGATCAAACACTCCATTCATGGGCACCACTTAGAACATTTAGAACTTTCGAGATTTGGTACAACATGTTAATGAAATTATTCTGAATCATCGTTTTTTTTTTTGGAATTGTTTTCCCTTTTCAGTTTTACCTTTTACACTTAATAAATCTGAGGAAATCATTCTTCAACATTTCACCTTATCGGTACATATACATTTCGGTTCTGATATTTTCTATCGTTCTAGTTTTAGTGTAATCAAAACCGACTCTATTGATATCATGCAAAATAGAAAATCTAGAATAGGGAGTGAAAGTCAAAGACCACTTCAATCCATGTCTTACTCGGCACAAAACAAGGTCTTAAAGGTTTGTTATCGTTTAAAGATCTAAACCGTACAGTCAGTGTTATCTGCGCGTGCGCAAGTCGCCGTTAGTTACGTAGTAGATATTAATTCAAATAAAGCACGACAGTGCTCTTGCTGTAACGTTGTTTATGAACTAGGTCATAATCATTACTTTTAATCAACGAAAAAACTAAGACTTTGGGCTCTGCTCGCTATAAAACCATTTTTATGAACAGCGACGTGATCCCATGAAAATGGACACATGGTACAAGCATTAGATTACCCTTGAGTGACGAACAGACACGTTATCTTCGTGATTGAACTTGAGAGCGTATAATAAAATATCTGTCCGTATGGGCTGGCCGAAAGATGATAGTAGTGTAATGGTTTCAGCCCCTCGAGTGTCATGGGAACTAGGGTTAAGATTTAATAATTAATGTGACTTCTAAGTATGTTACTACTTTAAAAAATGGAATAAATAGAGGAACTAGCTGTGCACCTTTTTTATATAACCATTACCTTAAATACCACTTTTCCGAGGTTGATCGCTGACCTTTCATTCTTTTGATATTTCATTCATAACAGTATCTGACTTATCATAATTGTTAATAAAATTCTGTAGTACTTTAACCGTTGCTACAAGAAGTATGTACTGTATATAAATAGGTACATATATAGATATAGGATGTTAGAACACAAATTATTAAATATCTTTGATAACTGTCTTAATTCGCATACCTATAAATTTATCGATATAATAATAACAAAGCTATGGAACGGATAACTATGGTATTCTTGAACTTGACTTTAAACAAGAGCGTAGGAACGGAGACTTGACAACATACAATGAATATTATAAACAATTTGCATTGAATTGCATACTTAGCTGTGGGTAGTGTGTATAGTTGAGTATCTGCATGAATTATACGATGGCACGGCGGTTTCAACGAGCTCAATAGACAGCCGAGGCAACGTCTCGAACGGAACACGTGTCGTTGATTGCCCCCAATTGGCGAGCGAATAAAAACAATCGTCGCTTAAAAATAACCGTGATTTCATCCCACAACATGTGATGTATGTTTTCTCTTAGTGGAATCGAGCGTGGTGTTCCCACAGGATCGGAACATGTGAAATGTCGCAGCGCCGCGGTCGCATGAAGCGCCGAATCTACTTTGAATCGCTAATGATGGTAATGAAAGTTTGACGTGCGAATCCTGACAGACTCGGTGGGAACACTAAGCAATATGTCAAGTAGGATTAAACGATATTTAATACGTGTCTCAGCACATGTTTGGATTTTTTTTTATGATCTAAAAAGATCTATGGCATTTTTGCAGACTATAACTACTTTATAAATCATGTCTGACAAATTGTTTCGGACACCTGAGTCATCTATTCAAATTGCCGACTGACAAAACTAGGTACCAATACCAGCGTACAATTTTCCTGCTTTGTATAAAATAAAAAAGGAGGAAAAGGAACCTTGTCCCGGAACCGAAATCATTGACGTCATTACGCCCTATTAAATTCGGATGGCACCAACGCACCATATGGTCAGCGTGTGACTACTTGGCCGAAAGCAACTCGCCATCTGATGTTTTATCACAAGCACGGCACAGTATCAACATCCGTGTTAGAACCACTGTAGTTACAAAAAATAGGTCACATGCAGGAAGTAAAACCGCAAAAATATCATTGTAGGTACATAATGAAAATGTGTGTTATCTTACTTTAAATTTATGGTATTGTGGGAAAAATAAATATCTACGATTTGTGCCAAAAGGATAGCAGTACCTAGTACCTACATGTTCATGTGTTCCAATTCTAAATAACAAATATCAGATACTGAATTGCGATTCTTATTGTCGTAAATCAAAATATAGAGAAATCTCGTAACAGAAATCATCTATCGGGGAATATAAAATAAACTATGATGCAGATACTTTGTATTAGGGTTAGAATAAATATAGTTTACAGTAGAACTAAATTAATCATTCTAACACTGAGATTATGAAAAGATTCTTAGAAATTACGGAATAAGATTCTTTATAATCCCCCTGCAGCTAGGTGTTAATCGCTCAGCTTCCGCTTATAATCTCGTAGAATCTTATAAATACAGAGTACCATTAATTGCACATACCCACACACACTTCATCATTCGTGTTACTAACTGTTTTTGTAATCTTATGCCGATATCATTTTTATTATAACGTTATCCATTAATCATAATAGCAATCCCACAATTAAGACGATATATAATATCTCATTACGGTGTTTACGCAATAAGATTAACTATTTATTCATTACGGTTATTAACGGAACAACGGCCAATAAACGTTTATATGTACAATAAATATTAAGAATAAGCGCCACTGTCTGACTGTCACACAAATCTACCCATATATTATAATATTATATGTGATCCATTATCATGCAAAGGTTTCCAAATGAAGCAAAAACCAAAGATAACAATTACAAAAATCACCAAGAGTACAAAGAGTGGCTAAGTGGCACGAGGCAAAGATTAACGAAAAACTCTTAACATTCTCGATTATACAATGAAGCTTGTCATAATTTATCTGTTACTATCTACTACGAACGGACGGCTATTGTTGAAATAAAAGTTACTTGGCGCCAACAGCGTGTAAAGGTGTCAAAAAATACTTCTGCATTGAGTATCTTGTTGAATTTTAGGAATATTATTATAGTAACATACTTATTCATATCATGGCTAGATTGATATTGTGTTGCAGATAATATTACCATAATATTACATACCAAATTTCAGATTATTTTGTAGAGGTATACCAAAGTTATGATAGGGGAAACCACGCCGAAACATTTTGTGTTAATATACATAATAAAGTACATCGCCAGAATAAATTTGGCAAAGCACTACCGCTTTTCGACAGTTTACATGCATAACTGTTTCTTTCAGGAGACATATTCTCGAAACAATCAGGAGTGTTTTTTGAATCGTTCTTTCATCGTATTTTCCAATAAGTTCTGTCTGTACCGAAATGTCCCGTCAAAATGAGGTGGCGTTTCTGCATATTTTTTATGCTTACTCCGCTCTTCTGGACAGATTGTCAATTTACTTTTTATTTTCCATTTTACTTTTTTGTTCCGCTTAGTGCTCAGTCATTACGCACATCCGTCGCATCATGCAGCCAATGCCAGTGCATGGGACAATTTAATTAGACGATTAATGTCCTAAATTGACGTCACACAATCTGAACAAATAAACATTCCTGTCAATTTGTATGAGAAATATGAAGTGGCTTCGTTCTTGAAGGGCCAACTTAATAACCTGCATAATTAACTAAAAAAATTAAGACATTAAATTGTTTTATTTTTATTTACGTACCGACCTATATGAAATAGGTACAACACAGGTGTAGAGTATGTAGTGAAACCCACCGACAATATAGATTAGGGAACTTATCAATCAGTTGAGCGCGTATCGTGCGAACGCGTTATAATAGGAGGATATTATAATAAACAGATCCCGGTCCCCTCGCGTTCTCTCCCTCCCTAATAAATATTAATGTATGAACTTGAAGCTCCACAATGCCCGTCCACGATGCTGGTACATTGACACTCAATTTGCTTTTTTGCAGCCGTTCTGATATCTTCTTAGCGCGCAATCTTTGTTCCCACTTTCTTGTCCTTTCTTTGCGATTAGCATCACATTATGAGTGCGATAATAAAATGTAAGATGAGATTTTTTATTGAATTATTTTTATTTGCGCAAATTCCAATACCTATATAAATTTACATTCGGGTGACAGTAATATACCTATTTGCCAATTATACTACGAATATTAAGTAGGTACAAAGAGTATTTGATAATTTTACTGAATAAAAAAATGCCTAATGAGGTAATACCAGAGATAACATCAAACATTTCAAATTGAAAGAACTAACTAGGACAGTTCATTTTTATTATTAGAAAGCTACATTATTCCAATTGGCCAAAGACTTATAGTAAAATTGCACCCGCGGGGAACTTGCCAAACAACAAATTATGTACCTAGTTATTTTGATAAAAATACTTATTCAGCGAATTCAATTTTCTTTGCAATTACGATGATACGTAAATAAATTTGAATTACATTACGACATATAAATATAACCCAGTGAGTTTATTTAGAGATCTACGCATGCTATATGCATGTCTTAAACATAATTAAAACCATTAAATAGTAGAATATTTTTAATTACCTACTCTATGGACTTCACAACTGGTGGCCACATGTATCTCCGAAATCGATATTACAAACCTTTTATTGAATTGAACCAATTAGGCGGTTCGGAAACACTACCCCTAGCGGCGGACGGAAGGGTCACGTGCAAACAGCAGGGTTGCGTGAACGCTTTTCCCATGCTTTCCCACGCCACCCCAGTCACCAATGGATGGGAAACCTCACTTGTTGATTCGGCCTGCAATCGCCCCTAGTTATCAATGCTTCCGGCGCGTGCATTAGCAATAACAATTATTGTCTTTTAATGTTACGATGTGATGATGGGAGAACGGCTTAATGACTATGGCGACTTAGAATTTTATTACGAATATTTCCACGTAGTAGAAATATGATGCCGTATTGATGTCGACTGTAAACTCGTATCTATATACTCTACTGCTCCTCTTTATGACCATATTATTATGTTGACGTTATTTTTAATTAAATCAAAAGCTGACGAAGGTACATATGAACCGTAAATAATGTTTATGTAGACTTTGTATTTACATAATTATAATTAATATTATAATACAATGCTCGCTATAACAACAAATACGAATATGATATACAAGTATGATAAACCGATTTATTAATTGAATTGTAAGATGTGTTAAATCTGCTTGTGCAACATAATCTACGAATAAAATAAAAAATCTGGTGAGACGGAACCCTCTGTATATGAGTGCGACTCGCCAATTATTTTTTCTTAAATAGTTAACCAATAAATGCGATAAAGCCAATTACGAACCTGATAATATTCACAAATTAGGTAGTGAAACCTTGTTAATTTATAAAAGTACATTAATCAGTTTACCAATTACGGAATTAAGCTTATATATAGTATAAAATATGATAGCCATTATTCATACTTTCAATAACCGGATTATACTTAAGGTTTTTATATTATATTGCTAAATAAAGGTAATAAATATTAGGCAACAAACATATATTCTAGCGAGCGATTAAAGCTCAGCATCCGATTGTCACGAGAATCGATATTATAATTTTGTCCTCGATACATACAAATAGTGGTATTGTTAAGTCGATTGTGGACAATGGCTCTCAATGAAATGTTGACCTCGGACTTTCATATTTAATTTAAGTGACAGATAATATGAATTTTAGCCATGTAACTGTACCCACAATTATCGCAACCAATGCTTATTAATTTCAGAGTGCTTTTGATTAGGTTTTTAATCGTAGTGTTTCAATTATTTTATTGCCTGTTTGCGGTCTATAGGTATGTAGAGATTGAGTAGTCTGTACTCTTTAATAACCATTGTAACTTCTAAAAGCCCTTTTTTAAACTTTAAAAAGTTCTTTTCTTAAAAAAACATGATGTACCTATATAAAAAACATATAAGTGGCCTTATGTTTTCTTCCATAAAATCCATAATAATAATAACAAAGCCATTTATTCCAAATCTCACTTTCAGTATATAAAATCTATAAATGGATATCTAACATTTACAGTATTCTACTTCTATATGGGTCATTTTCAAGACATTAAAAATATATTTTTCGAACTATTTCCTTTAAAGAACATTTTCTAAACACCAATAATCTAGAACTACTTCTGAAGATCTTTCGTTATAGATAGGGAAGCGTATAATGGCTATGTGACCATCTGATTAATCGCTTGTAATTTTTAATTTATCCATTATATCTCTTTTTAAATATTTTATTTGCTTAAACTTACTACCTCAAAATGTCTCAATTATGATTTAACTTAGGGTCCGTTCGACCTTTATAAATCGGATAGGTCCTCAGAGTTCCAGGAAAAGCAGTTAACTTTTATTAGCCCTTAAAAAGTAGCTTATTTTTAAATGCCATTCACATTTCTTTATAATACTTAAATACTTGATCACTTAGGTTCCTCAGCGAATAAATAATTTACATTAATTTGACGACAATAATTTTGCACATGCAACGTGGCTAAGGTTGCTCTTACATCGATTGTAGCTGTTCATGTTTAATTTTACTTTTTTTTTTTAATATGAAGTAGCAAACGGGCAAGCAGCCCACCTGATGGTAAGTGGTTACTGCCGCCCATGGACATTTGTAAGTAACCTCATATAGAACAGGGGTTCTATATGAAGTCGACCACAGATGCGTTGCTACTCCCGAGGACTGAGATTGGCGCCTCATATAAACGTGAGCCGTTACTTATTTTTTATTTGTCAGATAGATAATGTCAACCTCCTAGCCAACCTATGATGCCAAGCACCGCTTGCATCCCTTGAAGTGATTAGTAATAAAGTATAAATTATTTGAAAAGTACTTGAGTGTTAGAGCTTTTTTTTGCATAAGTATGTATGTCGCAAAAAATAATGACAGCGATATGACTTTTTAAAACCTAATGTTAAATGACCGACCAAATAATGCATTTCTATTTTTAAGTCTGGCAACCCTAAACGCATCAGACAGCAGAAATTGCCAACTGAAACATTGATACGGATTTTGCCTCAGGCCAGGATCGTATGGAGAATTGGAATGCTGTAGATTTGCAAATATGAAATATATTACGCACTGTGAATAAGGTTTGAGTAATAAATAACGAATACTACGTCCAATACTTTAACCTAAATTGGAAGACGTTGTTAGGGGCAAGGTTTGTATTGAAAGTGACTTTTAAGCAAATCACAATGAGTACAATGACAACATAATTATTATTAACGCAATCTAAAATTGAATGGTTCATGTTAATTTAAGCCTATGAAAAATAGGTCTATATTATCTAACTATTCATCAACGTTCAGTTTTAATTGTGGTTACACTATTAAAACTGAAAAGTTTAATCCCTAATTATAGATTTAAGATGACTAAACCTGTACAAAGACAAGTTTCACGAACCCAGCGGCAAAAATCATACCAACCAAATAATATATAGCATGTTTATTTTATTTTAATTCTCACATTTTACGTTACAATTGCTTTGATGATTGCTAAAAGAACAGATGTCAGTCACAAAACCTTTTCATTGTAGGAATGTGCCATTATTATACCAGTAAGTAATTATAATGGAAACCACACAGTCTCAGATCAAGTTAATAACGTAGGTTAGCCTGGTAATACCTAGTATCTGCGAGACAGACGCACTGAAATGGAATAAGACCGCAGATTGTAATTCGCATCAGGAACTATTGCATGAAAGTATTGGTATTATATGGCGTGTTATTATATATTTACGGATGTTTAATTCGTATTCTTTCGTGTGCAGTTTACCATTTTTTGGTGTAGGGAGTAAGGAATCCCAATTTTTGGGAGTCCAAAGTAGCCGGAGTCAATCCCTGTAAAATCTTTTGGTGCATATCTAGTGGAAATCAGTTCATCATTCAGGTTAGCTTATTACAATATTAGCTTAATGCAAACTTATTTCATACCCGAATTTTTTGCCGTCTTCCGACTTATTTTGGAGTCTGCATAATTAAGTATATAGTTACTTGTAATTCGAGTATATTCCAGGCAGATCTTTTTTTCGCCATCAATGAAGTCTACCCTCGGCTGAATCAAGAAACCCATTTATAAAACTTATTTTATATTTTATAAAGTAAAGTATAAATTGTATGAAAACGAGAAAAATAGCAGTCAATAATTAGAAAAACAATAAGATGCAAAATTGGACTTACAAAAACAGTAAACACAGCCATTACTGACATTGATAATACTAAGTACTACATGTAGGCATAATAATTATTAGGTAAGTACTATTAGTAACTGAGAACTGCTAGAACTTAAATAGTTAATAATTAATAATATTTGTAACATTGGTGTTATTAAATGGGATACCTTATGTTATTTAAGAAAACATATTATAAATATAAAATATGGATATATCAGTAAGTTACAACGTATGAACTTATCCAACTATTGATATTTTTTGTACCTGCCAGTCCAGTCGCACTGATCGCCTATCGTTCCCGCCTCCGCAACACAAATAAAGCCCAAAATTGTCCAAAATATAAACTCCAAACTCATCTTGGAGACCAATTATACAACAAATTTAAATATGATCATACAATCCTTCACATCACGATATATAAACAGTTTATTTCAACTCCATAGTTCAGATCGTTAAATATTGTTCGGTCACAAAAATAAACGCGTTTAAAACTATTATGAAGTCGCGCGACAACCTCCCACTAGTACTAAAATCATACTAACTTAAATCCTAAATTGGAGAGTCGACTCGAGACAGAGATAGCGCCTCCATGTAGTACTACTGTTTACTCGAATATCGCTAATGAGTAAAAGAGACAGAAAATATGTATTATCGCATCGCACATGCGTCGGCGTCGTACAATAGATCATACTAATAAAATTGAAAGAAACCTTTAGAGGAATAGCATAAGGTTCTAAATTCCACAATCGAAAATATTAAACATTAACATGAGCTTTTGAAATGGCGGGAAAGATTGGGCTTATATTTTTGTAAGTGTAATTTGGCGGGAAAAATTTCATATACTACAAGATATGAAAATAGCCGCTATCTTTAAATAGTGAAAAATATCAAAAACAAAGGTAGCCTATAAGTTTAGCAGGTAAAAAGCTACATTCATGCAAAATTTCATGTAAATTG
>DWNE01003507.1:0-16575 GCA_018249875.1 Cecropterus toxeus
AAACATTAAACTGCGTTTTTCTCGAAATGAATTCATTTGGACATTCCCTGTTGTTTGCCTGTACCCTTCATATATTATAGTACGGTTGTCAACCCCACGTACAGCGCCATCTAGTAGTAGCGCCGACAGCTGCTTTCGTTACACGCTTCAATTATACGTACGCATAAACTGTACTTCACACATCACGAATAAACTGCACTTTATAAATATTAATAAAAAAGTCCCCACAAACGCACAAAATAGCGCTAGCGAGTTATTTCATCACACGCGGTTTTAGGCTGGATTTATTCCTGTATTCCCTGCCACCCTACAATTAATACATACATAAAAATATTAAAAAAAAATGAGAAATACAAGACAAATACTTAAATTATTTTGTGTTTTTTTTTAACAAAAAACCATTAATGTAGGTATAGGTTTTTGATGAATTTGTAATTGAAAATATATACATAGCGTATGAAAATAAGTCTGTAGGTACAAATTTGTAATTGACACTTTGTAGAAAAACATATTTATCTCCCTGACAAACTAAGTCTTTTCATAAAGATTATTTAACCTTATTGTTGTGTTGACGATTGATCCATAACTTTCATCATAAGACCTTAATAACAGGTGGTAGACACTGTATTGCGCACTTCTACCATCACCACACATATCTCGACCTAATAAACTCAGTCTTAGCGCTGGTGTATTGTGATTTGAGAGTAAGACAGATACGTATTCGAGGCGTTCAAACTTTACTCAGGACTTCGGTTGCGTTCTTTTGGGGATCCCTCTAAAAGCCCCAATGTTTTAATAGATAATAATACCAGATAATCCAGATAATTTTTGAACTTTTCCTTTTTTTTATAGTAATTGTGACGTTTTTCTGCAGGCCATCCGAACATCAGACTGTTCATATCCCACGGGGGTCTACTTGGCACGCAAGAGGCTGTAGCTTGCGGAGTCCCGATGCTGACTATTCCCTTGTACGCGGACCAAGCTTTGAACGGCCGAGCCATGAGCGACCGGGGCGTCGCCAGAACACTATCATTCGACGAGAGCGGGCCTGATGCATGGAGAGAGGCGCTAAGAGATTTATTAACCGATGCGAGGTACTTATAAATTATACATAAATATTCACGTACGTCTATCTGTGCATTAGGCAGAAAATTACCCATTTCATTCATCCGATCATCATGTCCCAAGGTTTTTATTTGGAGGGGGAGGGTTGTCTAACTGAAAAAAGGTGTACAAAGGGTTTGAAAATGAAGAATAAAGTCTACCGATAAGGAGGATGATTATTTACGAGGCGAGAGGGGTCTCAGGGTCTCCTTTTAACAAACTAGAACTGAAATCCAAATTCAAAGAAATCTAGAACCGTGCGTTTCAGACTGGTATGCGGACTAACAATATTCGTAATTATGATACATTAAAATTATTGTTTTATGAAGTTTATCTTCTCCTTTCCCTTCGTCCCCGTGAAATCAGAATTTAGAATATTTCGATGTCATCTTAGTCATGTCCGATTAAAATTACGCAATGTTCAGTCAATAAGGAAATCAAACACTCATGCTAAGCTGTCTCCTGAATGTCCGAATGGGCGAATGTCGAATGGATTTAAACTCAAATCTATTATTTCGAGTAGAATATACTTTGAAAACATATCTACCGGTCTGTTTATATCCCAACCATATAAACAGACCGGTAGATATATTTTCAAAGTATAAGTTTTATCACTTCTAACGTAGCATGCCTTGACAGTTATCAACTCACGCGACCAAGGAAAAACTAAAGGAATTTGATATTATTATTGTAATCATTAAAAATAAACGCGTTGATGATTATTGACCTTATAATAATCGGCGGGGCGATGACCGACAACAGTAAACTAATTCTAATCATATGAGTTTGTTTATTTGTAGCTTCGACCCCTAACTAATGGTGTGCCTAAAATTTTTAAATAAACAACAATCCATACATATAAAATATTTTACTGTATATCGCATATATTTGCAAGGAATTGGGGTTTGAGAACCAGTAATAATATGTATATTTCTATCATTTTTAGTATTTTTGTATGCTTCTTTGTCCGTGACTCAATGGTCGCTTCATATGTAAGTAAGCGGTATTTATACCCTTTCGAACAACACAATGTCGGAGGTGGTCCCTTCCTCGACCCAACCATATACGTCCTACCACTTCTCCGTAGTCACCGTACATTGGTACTCGCAGTACTAAAATATACAGACGTTTCAATATCTAATGCTTTTTTTTTCAGATATAAAGAAAACGCTTTGAAACTGCGCGACAAGTTCCTCGACAGGCCCATGCCACCATTAGAGACAGGGGTGTACTGGATAGAGTACATCCTTCGGCACAAGGGGGCGTCACACCTGCGCTCCCCTGCACTAGATCTATCCACCACCCAATACCTACTCATAGACATAGCTCTACTTAGCATAGCTGTTACCGCTATGGCCATATACATTCTTCATAAACTGTTTAGATACCTTTGCACCAGATGTATCAGATGGTGGCCCAAAGAAAAAATTGTCTTCGAAAAGAGATTATTTAGAAGAAATATTAGTTTATTCCACTGTTTCCTTTGGATATATAAAATTAAAACTAATTAGTTTAATTACAATGCTATGTTTAAGATAAGAGCCGGATGTATGTGGAAATCAGCGGAAGAGTGTAAATATTTATGAGTAAGGTATTTGTAGGAATATTTATTTCTCAATTAACTGCTCAGAACATGTCAATTTAAGATTTTAGTTGAAAGTCAGTTCGTAAAACTATATTAGTTTACTTTTTATTTTCATATACTTCACAATGAAATATACTGGGACATTAATTTTATTAGCTGATTGATGTATTAAAATTTGAAAAGCCTTGACAATTAGTATAAACTTACAATTCATGGAAATAATTATGTATGACCCAAGTCTTTAGAACGTATGTACCTATAGTATATGTTGTTTTATTATGTATTATGAATTAAGATTCCAGTGAAAATTTTTATGAAAAGAAAATTCAATGCATATATCAAACTCATTACAATGTACTACTAATTTGTATATTTTATTACCGGATCATATATTATAAACTTAAATCTTCTATAGGATTGTAATATAATGTATGATTTTAATTGCATTTAACAAAACAAACTTGCAATAGACATATATGAAAATATGATGTACAAAATATTGCAATAATTGTAAGAAAACAGTAAAATATAATTATTTAAATTATCCATCTTTATTTTCGTCTCTTTTTTAGTTTAAGTAGTTCTATGAACTATATGAAGTAGTTTTATAATTCTGTTCTGTGAACTTAAGCACCGAAGATGCTAGGATATATATGATGTAAATACATCCTTGTACATATTAGTTCAAACCAGTAGTATTTATAAAAGAAACATAGGCATATAGCATTAGGCATTGGTCTTTAGTGATACAATTGGGTTATTAAAAATGTAATTAGCTATTTAGTCCCATGCATCACTTAGCAGTTTCCATTTATTCTATACTCTCTCACAGTTAATCCCTAAAGGCTAAGTTCTGATAACGAATTAATTTTAATTTGCTCTATTGGAAACTAGAAAAGGCAGTAGTGATAACCCAGTGATTGGCCAACTTGGCTTCTTGGCGGCGTGTGCGGGTTGAATCTCAGGCACCTATGGCTTTTCGAAGTAATGTGTGTATAAAAAAATATAATCATTAGCTTTATACGTAAAGTAAAACATAAATGAGAGATCTTAAAAATATTGTTCTCAAAGATGTGTGGAAACTACTCATATGCATACAACTAATGCAGAGGATACCCTGATCTTTATTATTCTGTTATGAGACCTATGCCCAAAGCAGTAAACCAATACTTGCTGATATTTGACTGTTAAGAAAAAAATTGCCAAGATGACTGTATAGGGAAAGAAAAAACTGTTGAATTGAGAACCTCCTCGTTTTTGGAAGTCAGTTAAAAAAGCAGAAATTTTTATGGTGAAAAAAGCAGCTCTAGGGAGTTGTTAAAGGAGTGTCGTAAAACACAGACCCCAGATCTGAGTTTCTGACTGCTATACTAAGATCATCACTCTAAGATCATTTTCAATTACTATCTTCAATTAATCCACACTACTTACCAGTAAAGCACTGGGTCTCCAAAGTCCATATCAAATCTGAAGTGTGAAAAGGCGAGCAGATTGTCCTTCTGATCTTTGGCGATGATGTACCAAGCTGCATCATCTGTCATTTCCTCTATTTTCCGTTCCCGATTCCAGCCCCAAGCACAGGTTTCATACCTGGAATTACATTGCATATCTTGTTACTATTCATGTTTGTCTATAATACATTTGTTAGATTTATATTCATGTCAGTCTACCACACATCCACTCAACCAATAAAAACAAGAGAAACAAAATAAGCTTGGAAACTATAATACAATACTATGGATCCTCTATTGTATGTATATAATAAATATGAAAAATGTATGTGTTCACATTTTCAATATCACATTTTTCTTTAATGAAATGAAATAAATTAATATCTTTATTTTGCATAGGCCTACCGAGGCACTTACAAATTGTCAGTTAGAAATACAATATTTGTTTCTTACAATACCAGTTGATTGGAACACAACATCGACTGAAAACACCCAGCATGAATGTCAATGTCTTTTTTCTTTGAATTACTTTGTATTTTTTAACCATCTTGCTTATTGCATGGACAATAAAATACGAACGAAGTATGAATTTGTAATAATTAAAATTTCTTTAATGTTTCAGTATTTTGTTTATCTGTATTTCAAAAGGACATCAAAGCTGAAGTAATAAAATAGGGTTGAGATTATATTACATTTTTAACTTTTACATAATACAAACAGGTTAAAGAACACAGGAACGTTTTGAAAACAATTATTAGGGATTGCAATAATAAATGTTTTATGAAATAATAATAGCCATTGTTATTTCAATACTTGAAGAGCAATGTAATATCATATAAAAAAAAAATAGTAAATAAATAAAAAACATATTTATTTAGGAAAATCTTTAAAAACTACTAGTAGTAGTTGGGGCTTCCTGGTAAGTATTATTAGAGCACTTGTAATAGGAATACCTAGCACTTCTTACTTAGGATTTAAGGAAAATATTAGCATAATATTCCATACAACACTAGACTAACAAAATAACTAAGATATGTTGTTGTAACATCGGAGCTGGGATAAAGCCGTACAGTTTGAATTGCGGAATAAAAAGACCACATTTATAAAATTGGCACTTTCATACACCATGTCAAGAAAATTAGGTACGTACTTGATACAACCATTTTTATAAAAGTGGTCTTATTTGGCTACAATTGCAGTTAACCGATTTTACTCCAGCTCCGATATTACCCCAACTTACCTTAATAAATATTAGGAATATAACATTTTGCCAAAAGCATTAAAATTAATTATTAATGAAATATTATAATATAACAAAATGTAAGTCTTACAATCTCTTCATATTCCTCTCAGTGAGGTCAATGGCCCAGTCCATTACATTCTTGTCGAGATCCGTGACCCTCTGTATGTACATGTCGACCTCAAGTTCCCTACTCCGGTAGACCAGCAGCTCCTTGCACAGAGCAGCCATGTCTTTCAGCTTGTTCGCGGACGTGACGTGGGCCATGCCATCCGCTATCCGCCGCTGCTCCAGCTTCCTCGCCTGTCTCTTCTCCTTACTCTTATTGGCAGATGCTTGGGATTTTTTCTGGAAATTTATACGTATATATGAAAGTTGAGAAATCGTTTTGCTGTATGTAAAGCTTTAGGGAATAAGTACGCAGAATTCATTCTATAAATATAAACAACTCTTAAGATAAGCTTTTGCTGACTATTGAGGATCTATGAAATTCAATGAGATTTTGTTTTATTATACATGACTCAATCCTAAAGTCCTACAAGGCAATTAAGATCAGCATGTGATTCAAGAAACACCCATAAGAAAACCTTCAATTCAGAAAAAAATCAGCAAATATACTTACACATCGTTGAGTTTTATTGATTACAGACTCGAAAATAGTACTTTGTTACAGTTACCTCAGTACTTACCCCCATTTTTATACGCTTCGGGAATGCAAAGTGATTTGATTATATTAAATATAATTGTAGTCATGTACCTAACCAAAGATATTGTATTTTTATAAACAAACGGCGCGAAATATTTATCAATAAATGTTGGTGACAGTTGCCTGTCGCATCTTTTGTTGCCGATATTTTTTACGACATAAAAATCAAGTCTCAAGCAATCCTGACCACAAAGCCTAACTTAAGTATATGACAAATTAATATATATTATGCAACTGAAATAATTATTATTGTATTATATGTATAATCAAATGATTGATTTTACTATTTATGTTTCATAATTTATTTTTAACGATTTATAACCTAAAAGCCCTTCTGTGTAGATTTCCGGACGGAAGATGGCCGCGAATTTTCAAATCATCGAATACATTACATCACAAAAATCAATAATTCATATCAAGAACGGTGAAACTAGAAAACGTGGTTACATTATTTTAGTCACTTATAAATAAATGAAATACTGAATTTATTCTATTTTACAGATTGATCGGATCCCGAATTGCATTGGAACATTGCCAAAAAATTGAGACTGTCAGTTTTATAGCGAGCCGAATCAGGACTACGGTCAGCTGTGGTTTGCGGGTTTTAAGGGAGTCATTGAAAGGGCACAAAAATTCGTTGCTACCACCTGAATACGAAAATTATGAAGTACGCAAAACTTTCGCAAACACAAGATTTGATGCCAACTCTTGGATTGGGAACTTGGCAGGTTAGTCTATCAAGATTTTTTTGGATAACCAATTACAAATTAAAAATGTATTCCGCGTTTCTCAGGCTCCACCAGAAGTAATTGAGACAACAGTATACAAGGCGCTAGATTTGGGATATCGTCATATAGATACAGCGTTCAATTACAACAACGAAGAGGCTATAGGTAATGCTATTAAACGCTGGATTGAAGATGGAAAAGGGACGAGAAAGGATTTATTTATTACTACTAAGGTATTTCATATTTATATTCTATTTTTATGTATTTTCTTTATTTAATAAGTTTATTGTTTGTCTTGGTCAATTATATTATAACAAATATTAATTAAATACTTCATACTTTCACTGATTTAGTGACCAGTAGTTGAATATGAAGTATCAAAATTTGTATTTTGACTAGCTGAAATAAACGAAATTCGCATTTTTTACGTCTGCAAAATAATTTTTTGTTTTATAAGCGTTAACAGAATAGGGAAAACTGACACATACATATTTGAAACTTTAGGTGACTAATTTTATACCAATCACGTGTAAACAAGTTTTATAAACAAATTTTATCATTATTTTTTTAAATATTTACCAATATAAACAAGATTTTTTTGTAAAAAAAAAATAGAACGATAATTCATACAGCATTGATGCTATTTTTTGTTACTGTAGCAATTTCATAAACACCATACTTATTTAAATTCCAGCTGCCACACGTTGGAAACCGTGCGGCGGACGTGAAGCGCTTTCTCCACCTGCAGCTCAGCCGCCTGCAGATGGACTACGTGGACCTGTACCTCATCCACGTACCGTTCGGTTTCCGCTGCGACCCCGACACCCTGACACCCGTCGTTAAGGGGAACGGCGACTATGATATCGATATGGAGACCGACCACGTCAGCACGTGGAAGGTACGTATACGCCCCTCGTTCATTGTGGTATTCATATCGTTTTAGTCAATTTGCACTTCTCTCCTTGCAGTTTGTGAAGTAAAGAGTAAACTAAATGGCCGTGCCGCTTTTTTGCTCGACTTAGCGGGGCACTGTCGTGCCCCCAGACCAATATTTTAGGATTACGACCGATGATAAAACTGCGATGTAATAAGAATCAGAATCCAAACCAAAAAATGTCGCACATTGTTTATAAATGACTTTTACCAGGTGATAGGACCAGTGTAGTTCCACCGGGTAGGTACCACCGCCACGCTTGTTTCTAGATTGAAGCAGTTCTTGCGTTTAGTTGGAAGGGTGTGGTTGCCGGCTCACTTATATATGAGGTGACCATCTTAGTCCTCAGGAGTTTGCTACTCCTGAGGACTAAGATGGACTCATCTGTGATCGACTTCTGATAGAATCCCTGTTCTATATAAAGTTGCTTACAGATGTCCATGGGCGGCAGTAATCACTTATCACCGGGTGGACTGCATGCTCGTTTGCTACCTCATTCTTATAAAAAAAATACTACTTGAAACTACTGATAACATGATTTATCGACTAGCAAATAAAAAAGGAATTAAGTGCTACAAAATGAAAAATAAATGTACGTGCTTAAATAATCCCAGAAAAAGTGACCACAATTTTATTTCCATTAAAATGCTTTCGTCATAGGTCCCTTTTATTATCACCGTGCGATATCTCGTAATCATTATTTTCTTTTTATCGCTAGCATTAGATGAGTAGCTTATTTCAACAAACAATATAATCTGTTAATTTAATAACATAATTCATATTTCTCGTTCGCGCATTGAGAAAGGGGCAAATAAAAATTACGCTAGTGTACATCATGTTCTTTAGAGAAACGAGCTATACAGCCTGAGTATTTGATGTTCTACAAGTATTTGATATATTTTAAGCCTGTACGTAGCCAGCGTAGTAGTTAGAGCAATTTCCTTAGTTAATCTTACTCTGGTCGAAAGCCCACGCCTGTCAATGGAACAATATTGATGATCAAAAATCTAATTTTCTACTTTATTTTTCAAGGCAATGGAAGAGTGTCAGAGAGAAGGCCTTATTCGCAATTTAGGATTATCCAATTTTAATGAAACGCAGATATTGAAAATAATAAATTCCGCCACGATCAAGCCGCAGGTGCTTCAAGTGGAACTGCATGCGTACTTCCAACAGCTGGATCTGAGGAAGTTTTGCATGGAACACGACATTGTGGTGACTGCTTACGCACCGCTCGGCAGTCCTGGCGCAAAGGAGCATTTTGTGAATAAATATAATTATAGGTAAGGTCCCCTAAACTCCTATGCATATGACCGGATTACATGCAATTTTTGCAATCGAAAGTTATGGCGCTAAGTTCGGATGTTTTTGTTGTGCGCGTTTTTCGCGAGCATCTTCGAAGAACGCCTGATACTTGAGTATCGAACACACTCCATGCATGATAGCAAGTGAGCACTTTAGACATTTTATACCAATTTGAAGGATTTTTATTATAGTATCGATATAGTGTTTTGGTATCATTCTGTAAATTACATTATCCGTACGTTAAATGACCGGGAAATTTATTTGGAACAATGGAAATTGTTAACAAAATCAAAAAATAAATTATCCTGTGAAGTGTGCTGACAATGAAAGAATTCAGTTTATTTTTTGTGACGTCACACTTTGACTTGTTCCACACACTTTGGTCCTTTCCGGCATGCGCAATTGTTTGACAAGACACTAGTTTGCACAATTTAGCTAATTTATTGCATTTGGTCCGATCTTTGATTAAGACGAGGAATTTTGTATGTCCATTTCAGCCCCGATGTTTTTCCGGATTTATTAGGTCACCCAGACGTAAAGGATATAGCTAGGAATCACGGAAAGACGCCGGCGCAAGTTCTACTGCGCTTCTTGGTGCAACAGAAAGTCATCGTTATTCCGAAAAGTACCAGTGATCACAGGCTCAAGGTAGTATTCGAATATTCACATTTAATGTTTTATTGGTCATTTTTTCCTTATGTCATGGCAATATTGAATAATTCAGAGTTTGCTTAGAGTAATTACTGAGAATTCTAAACAAACAGTTTAAATATTTATCTTCTGCCGAGTAATTATAGTAGTTTCAATAAACGTATTTAAATTTGAAGTAGTTACATAAGGAATTAACATTGTAATACTATAAATAAATTGATTATTTTTTGAGCAATTTCAATGAAAACTTAATGTATTCACAGGAGAACTCGGATATATATGACTTTGAATTGCTACCAGCGGAAATAAATCGTTTAAAAAAATTAGACAAGGGGGAGGACAGTCGTATATTTAATTTCTTATTTTGGAAAGGCGTTGAGAAGCATCCAGAGTATCCATTCAAGCTGCAGACAGTCGACACGTCTAAGGATTAATTCAACTATCACTGAAATAGTTTTTGGGTATTTCCCATTATGCACTATGATATTAGATTTTATTTTCGTACGCATAAGGTAATCACTGTAGCTTGACGATCAGTGAAACTGATATAAACTACAAATGAGTATTATCTAGCTTATTTCCTTAATGTAATAATAATTGCGCTTTATTGTGATTACCAGTGCCACGAATCGGCGTTTTAAATGCTGATTTCTGACCATTAATGATCTAGTCATAAAAGACGTGATATTTAATGATAATAATAAAATTGTTTTCATTCAATTGTAGTAAAATTAAAAGTGATTAAAAACGTAATGTGTTTATTATTTCGAAACTTACAGAATTAAACCTTACATTCTAAACAGAAATTGTAAAATCAGCATAATTTTGACGTAAAAACCGGAAATGCTATAACCCACACTTACGTCAGTTTTTTCATGTAAATTAAAAATTAAAAAAATGTGTCTAAGTTTGTCTCCCGTGCTTCTACGATCAATAGAAAACTTTCTACCGCGTTGATATTACCATTATTCGTTTGATCACTTACAACTCAAATCTTCAAAGTAATTAAGCTTTGGTGAACATTTAACGTTATGAAGGTTACAGCGCTTACGCTTTTTGGCGTCGATTTAAAAACGTTCAAGATAGTCGGTAAAGCATTTTTCTCTGTAAGCGATGTTGCAGTTCGCCTCGTCTTATCATCGTGTGGATGACCTTAAGAATAGCTCTTTCAGGGTACTTCTGCCGCAGGAAGTCCTGGATGATGGTCTGTTCTGACACTTGCGAGCCTACAGCGAACCTGCGCTTTAGTTGCTTTTCGATACGAGAAAGCATTTCGTGGTCTTCCTCACTAGTGAAACCTTCTGCACCTGGAAATTAAGGTGAAAAACGTTACTAACAAATCTACCTATTTCGATAGATTCGTTACTACTCCCGAGGAGTTCGATCGTCGTCTCGCAGGTACTCATACTAAAAATAGGTGTGGCAGATACTATACGAACGAGTATGGTACTAACTAGGAAATTTTCAGTTGATGAAATTTAAACAAAATATAATTACCTGCCAAACTACCGGTCATTGCGGCATCTAAAGTTGATACTTGGAATAACCGTAGAGCTTCAGTCACGTGTGCTTCAGTCGCAAACGGTTGTAACTGCATTTTAGCCAACGATTCTGATATCCGCACGATAGCTTCTAATTGTCTGCAAATAAACAATATTTATATTATAAGACAGAATTGTATTTATTAAACGCATTTTCAAATTTATCTTTACTAATTGTCGCAGCTGTGGAAAATCTAAATAATTGAACATTTAATATCTAATACGAAGAAATATAAAATATGCAGTTTCCAAATCGGAAGTGAGCACAAAACGTAGTTATAGAATACCATATAGTTGAATCCCCTCTCCCCTTTCCCTAAAGTACATGGTATCGCATGTTAGGATATACAATCCTGGAAATTACCACATTCAGAATTACTACACAAAATACTTCACCAATGCGACAAAAATCTCTTCGTTGATATACGTCGCACTCATTTGCATCAATCTAAAGATCCGATGTGGCCTCTAAGATGATTAATTGTGTATTTGAACTATTTGATTGTGGATCGCCCGAAATCAGAAATAGGTATGTGGGGGTGCTTTCGGAGTTGATCTACAAAAAGTTGGTGGTGGTTAGACCACTTTAATCACCTAGGTGATCAAAGGCGGCTCATTGGTTTCCTTTGATCACATTAGACATAATCGCCTGGATGATCATGAGCATGAATGGATGATAAGGTCGAATTTATGATTACCTAGGTGTAACAAAAACTACCATTTTAGGTACCTATTTAACGTATTTTGTGTATAGGTAATTAAAGAATACCGAAATAATGTATTTTTTGAAGGTTTCAGTTAATTAAAGGACACGGATGAGTCGTCTTTGATCACCTAGGTGATATCACCTGGGTCATCAAAGTAGAATACACCAAAAAGTTCTACCAACTTCGAAATCTTATTTAAAAAAACTTGGGCAGCCTTACCTGACTGTGATGGGTATAGACAGGCGCTAGTCAGCGGACCGCTCATGCGCCGAACCTTCGAACTCCGCATGAGCACGTACCGCGCCCGCAGGCGATCTTACCGTTGGTTTTAATTTCAATTTAATTGCGACTTGAGCATTACCTAACCGTGATGGGTATAGACAGACGCTTGTCCGCAGAGCGCTCATGCGAGCACGCAGGCGCTCTAATCGTTGTTTTTAATCTCGATATAACTGCGCCTTGGGCATTACCTGACCGTGATGGACATAGAAGGCGTTTATCAGAGAAGCGTTCATGTGCGTAAGCGCCTGTGCGTATGACAACGCAACACGCTCTCACCGTTGTTTTTAATTTCAATATAATTGGGACTTCGGTATTACCTGACCGTGATGGGTATAGACAGGCGCTTGTCGGCGGAGCGCTCGTGCGCGGAAGCGCCGGTCCGCATGAGCACGTAGCGCGCGCGCAGGCGCTCGGCGGCGGCGGGCGCGAGGCGCGGGCCGCACCGCGCGCGGCAGTACGCCGCGTAGCGCCGCAGCAGCGCCAACGGCAGCTCGCCCTCGCTCGGCCGCTCGGCGCTGTCGCCGCCCATGTGCACTGAGATTATGTGCTTCGCTAGGGTCTGCGGTCGGAAACGATATATTTTAGTTGATAAATAACTAAACAAAATTAAACCTGGGATAGTGGATATTTAAATGATATGTATCTATTTTGTATATGTGTACAAAGTCTTCAACTGGCTATTTTTCCTTATACTTCTATTGGATCGGAACATTACATCTACAGTCGCTATCTTTTTTCGTTTTACATTATTCCTCTGTTTGAAAATACTGAGTCTTTCTGTTTCTTTCCATCATTAATGATGAATATCACTTTTAGAAACAACAATGCATGCAAATTTGCCTCAAAAATATTAATAACGTCACGACGTGCCATGATGTGACTTAATGATACAAAAAAGAATTTTGAAAGAGTACTAATGGTTATTTTTTTTGGTATTCAGTGTCTATAAATCATGATTGCCTATGTTAGAAAAGTAACTTACTATATCCCTGTTCTGATCATGTTCATCTTTCACAATAAAAATCATGTCGAAACGAGAGAGGATGGTGGGCATGAAATCAATGTTGTCGTCTGCTTTAGTATCATCCCAGCGTCCGAACACCGAATTTGCAGCTGCTAGTACCGAGCAGCGAGAATTGAGAGTCGTTGTTATACCAGCCTGAAAGAATATTTTAAAATAAATTATCAAGAGTGGACACTGGATAATACACAAATTTCACGTTACACCACTTTAAGTTAAGAATAACTTCTGTTATGGAAATTATATCTGCAAAATGGTAAACGAGTCTGATTCGACTGGAGATGTACCACTGCGACACATATTTCTAGTGTTATGCAGTTTTTATGTTCAGATGTAGTTGGTGGTAGTAGGATGTGGTTGCCGGCTAACATTCATATTTAAGCCTTCAAGAAAGAAAATTCAGATATCCGTGATCCCTGAAAGTATTAAAACAATGTAAACAGAAGATATTTAAAACTATGTACTTTAGCAATGGAGATGGTCTGCTGTTCCATAGCCTCATGGATGGCCACGCGGTCGTCTTCCCGCATCTTGTCGAACTCGTCGATGCACACGACGCCGCCGTCCGCCAGCACCATCGCGCCGCCTTCCATCACGAAGTTGCGCTGTCAATAAAAAAATATCGATAAAGTAATGTTTTTCAGTAATAGATATCTTGAGACATTTTATTAGATGATTATATATTTTTTGACTTCGTAATTCTTTCACGAAACGTAAACGAAATGTTAGGACAATCGAGAGGATGTTGTAGAGTTCCACATGAATAAAAAACTATGTACAATTAATTATTTAATTAATTTATGTAATTGATGTTTGACTTGATGTTTTACTTGTAAAAGCTACGTTTTGTAACAATCTAATTTCATTAAAAAAATACTTTACACCAGATTCCATTTCGCGCGCAAAGCAATTATACTTAAAATAACGTATGTAAAGGATACTTTTTATTATTATACCTAATCATATTAACATGCAGGTAAACTTACACTTCCAGGATCTCGAATAACAGATGCAGTAAGTCCTGCGGCACTTGATCCCTTTCCTGATGTGTAAACACCAATAGGAGCCACTTTTTCAACAAATTTTAGCAACTGGGACTTGGCTGTACCAGGGTCACCCAGGAGCAATATATTGATGTCTCCACGCCGCGTTAAGCCATCAGGGAGGCGTTTGCGAGACCCTAGAATAATAAAATACGAGGAATTAGTGCCATACTTAACTAGATGGTTTTTATACTTCATATTTATTCGATAAGCGCTAGAAGACGTAAAGAGATATATTTTGATATTCGTTAGTCCATCTGATCGGCGTTCTGACAACAATTCTTTTTTATATTCAAAACTAGCGATAAGGTGAGGGGTATTCAATGCATCGCCGGTTTTGCATCTTTTTGAAGAAACATATCTCATAGCGCCCCAAAAATACGTCACAGGAAAGCTGTTAGTAGTTACAAACCTCCAAACAGCAAACAAGCTATAGCCTTCTTCATGTCAACAGCTCCGAATACGCTGGGGGCTATCGAGGCGGCCACCCGCTCGTACACGTCAGGCGAAGCGGCTAGGCGGCGGAACTGCTCCTCCTCGTCGGCGGTGAAGGGGCGAAGTCCGCCCGTCACGCCCTCCTCCGCCGCCAGCCCTACAGCGCGCACGTACGACGACCGCACGCCTACAGAGCCCTTGTCTCGACCCTCTCTCTAAAATAATACCACTTGCTTGTTTAAAAAGTAGCAAAGAAGCAAGAAGTCCACCTGACGGTAAGTGGTCATTGCCGCTTATGGACATCTGTAAGCAACTTCATTTAAAACAGGGATAAAATCTGAAGTCTATCACAGATGCGCTTATACTCGCGAGAGGCAAGGTGGTCGCCTCAAATATAAGTTAGCGGGCAACCACGTCCTTCTACTGAAACGCAAGAAGCAGTCACGCTAGAATAGACGTGGTACCTCCCCGCTTGAACAACGCTGGTTCTAAAACCTGGTAAATTGAATAATGGTAAGTTGACATGGATCTTAATAGTACTAATAGTGCGACTTACTGGCATATACGGCGAGCATCTTAGTAGTAGTAATAGTAGTAGTAGTAACGTATCTGTCATTTGCTTGATATAGAAACGCCGTTCTATATGATATCGTATCCAAATGTCCAAAGGTGGCAGTCATCACTTACCATCAGACAAACTGTATGCTCGTTTGCTATATCAATTGTTGCCAATGGACATGTTATCATGAAATCAGTGCCAGATAGAATATCAATCTATTGGTACAGTAATTTTGCTGTTTATTTGACTAGAATTTCACTTAATAGTGGTCACAGTTGCCTATGGACGTTATCATGTAATCAATGCTAAATAAGATTACAATTCATTTGTAACAACAAATTGGTCACAGATACAGCTATCCTTGAGAATGAGGTCCAAGTGACTTGTAGAAGTGTATATTCTTTTCTGTTTTCTCGATTAGAACAGAACAGCCCTTAACTCCTGTCCATTATAAAGCAGCTATAGATGATGGAGTAGTTCCATTTAAGAAGAATCACAATAAGTTACCACTTATTTTAAACTCAAATGTGACAAGTTTAATGTTAGTTTTGTTCACCAGCTTATGCATACATGAGTGTAATTAAATCTAGTGGTGTACATACCCCAATCTTGGCAATCTTTTTAATAGAATAGATTCCCAATACAGTGACTCTGGCCCCTGGCGCTACTCGCTCGCACAGCACGCGCTCGCAGTACACCGTGAGATGGCGCGGCATCTCGCCCTGGGGGATAGACTCTGGAGCTTCTTGCAGTTTCAATACCTGAATAGATACATTAAGTAAAATAATTCAGCATGATGTTATGAACTACAACATCACTTATTAGAAACCACATTTAAACAATATATGCATCACTTTATTTGTACATCTCTTTGAAACTGATCAGCAGATGTTAAAGAAATATGTTTGTCTTAGGTTAAATGAAGTAACTACATAGAATTGAATTTGATTATTGAAACAGACATACCTGATAATCTATACATTTACATTTGTCTGGAATAATAAAGTATGGATCCAAAGGACATTTTGGACGACCAGCTTGTTCCCTGAAAACAAGATAGGTTTTTATGTTATTGTATACAGGCAATACATGGACAAAGCATTTCGGGATTTTGAGCCCGAAAAAAGATTGTAAGAGCCTTGTAAGATTCCTGATGCTTAAGAGATATGTATACTTTTAATCAGTTGATTTCTTTTGACCAGGTGGGTTACACCTTATCAAAATACACTAATAAGGGTTGATTTATGAGTGTATTTTGATTCATTCATAAAAAAGCATTTCAT
>DWNE01003508.1:0-16575 GCA_018249875.1 Cecropterus toxeus
ATTTAAATTATTTTATACTTTTTTGTGGCATGAAAGTCGGTGATATTTTTTTGTTATTTTTTTTTTCAGTTATCCTTGATTATTAAAAATTGTTAAGATGCTCTGAAATATATGTCAAACGCCATTCAATAAAAGATAAAGAAGCAGGATGGAAGTTTTTGTAGGAAAATCTTGACAATATCCGTTCTATAGCTTATTAACCCTCTTTGTGCATAATGAAGTTTCAGGTTACATCGCATTTGCTATTGACAACAACTCAGAACAAGAGATGTCGATAGTTAATTAATAATAAGGGTTCTCGCAAGAGGTAATTTATATACTAATATAGAATTAAAACTCGTTGACATTGTTTAAAATATTACAACAAAAAGTCCTTTTGCTCAACCGGGTAAAAATTGAGCAATGTTGCTGTTTCGAACTTCTATATCTCAGAGTTAGAGGTCAGATACAGCCCCAGATTTTGAAGCCGGGGCCTATGTCCCGTGCGACAAATACAGAGGGTGGCAAATTCAAACCTTGCAAACGAATGCGCAACTAATAATTTATTTAACTTTGGTCATTTTGATACGTAGTCGTGTAGGAAGTGGAATTCTTGATACCTATATGTTTTAATGACTACCAATTATTGGACATTTGATTGCTGAAATGATAGTAAAAGAAATTCGAGCGGGCAGGGGCGGCATTTTTAAGGTTTTGCCCCTCCTAAAAATAATTGAATATCCGGGGCTGGTCAGATATCATACGAAATTGCTTACTATACGTGCCTCTTGAATGAGTTGGTCTATTTTAAAAATGTATTCATGTTTTGGTTATTAGTTGCTAATACTTAATTTTTGTGACATGTGAAAATATTATGGCCTCGGAAAACGGATTATGAAGCCACGACTACATTATATGCTAAAATAAAAGAACTAAAGAATAATTTAGCACTATAAGAGTACTGTAAATTGTTAAAATTTGTTAAATTTGTATTTAACAAATTTGCCAAGATAAATGTGTATTTGTATTAAAATTATTTATTTAAAGGGGAACCCTTTTAAGTTGTCAGACTACTTAAATATGGAATCTGACAACTAGTACAAAAAGACACGACTTATTTCCAATATCAAATGAAAACTTTCCGATATCGATTGATGTATCAAACTGAATGAGATATTAAATGAGAAGTAGTAAATAGACCATTGCAAAAAAATATTCTCGCATTATAACGTTTTATAAATAAATATAACAAATATCCCGACTGATTGAATTTAAATGACAAAAACTATCATAAAATTATTTAAATAGTTTTTTATCTGATTAAAGTAGCAAACGAGCATGCAGTCCACCTGATTGTAACTGGTTACTGCCGCCCAAGTGGTTACTGCCGCCCACGGACATGTGTAAGCAACCACATATAGAACAGGGGTTCTATCTGAACTCGATTGCAGATACGTTGCTACTCCCGTGGACAGGGATGGTCGCCTTATATATAAGTGAGCCGGCAACCACACCCTTCCAACGTAACGCAAGAACTGCTTCACGCTAGAAATAGGCGTTGGTACCCCCCTGGACAAACTACAGGTTCTACCACCTGGTAATTATGTAATTTAAAAATAAATAATGTGCTGCAGGCGGGGACAAATAATTATGCAATAACTACGATTGCCACCGCGTGAATTACTGAAATTAATTTCCTTATAAGTGAAATGTTCTCTAACAGTTTTTATAAAGCGTTGAAATATATCAGTAAATTAGTAGCAATTTTACCTGAATAGTTCCGTATCTTTTCGAAATAAAGATACTGTACTTAATCGGAAATGTAGCCGGGAACTAGTGGTAGTTATAAAAACAGACCACCTGGGTACGGCTTGGCGGATTCTATAGTAAAAGTTCAATTTAATCTCACTAAACGCGTATAGGGGCCACCGGTTGACAACATAATACTTTAGCGTTGAAGGCCATCGAATTAGGCTGAAAATTTACGGCAGCGCGAGAATGCAATCAAGATGAAAGCCTCCGCATCACAGTTGACGGGTCCACGCCCTGAATACTGTCAAAGAGAAAAGTTCAAAATAATATGTTTATAATCATTGCTTTGTGGAAACGAAGCTTTATGACTACACTTTAACAAAATGAGCAATGGTGTACGAAATGTATGTGTTGTCTTCCTTGTGTGCCGCCTTTGCCTATAGGCCGACCTTTAGGTCCACGCGTAATAATGACGCGGTGGGCCAAAGCGATATTAATTTAAATTTTTCTAGGTCTTACTTTGAGTCCGTAACCTCGAACTAGATCATACGGTTGCGAAAATGTTTTTCCTTGTATTTATCACTAGGTAAGTAGTCGAACTTTGATAACACTTGTATTGTGTATTTTTATGTTTCTACGATATTCACAAATCAAACTAGTAACATGGTTAAAAAGAATAACACAAAAAAACACGACTGCTTAAAACATTTGTTCATAATGATATTAAATTTAACGGTTATATGAGATTAGTCAAAATAGTTAATTAAAAGTATTACAGTATATATATTTTTATTTTGGACTATTTACTAGCTTTCATTTGATACTGATACTGTCGTAATAGCAAAAAAAGTCGTCTCCCCCCCTTTTTCTACTATTTCCAGTCGCCATTTTCTAAAATTAGATAGCCTATGTCAAATAAATTGACATACATACAAACAAACATACACACATACATACGCTCGAAAAACATTACCCTCCTTCTAACGCAGAACCACATTTTTTTTCTTGCTAACAATTAATAGCTTATTTATGCTAATGTTATTATTGCGTTCGAAATTTAAGAGAAGAGTCGCAGCTTCAAATCCAAAGAGCCGCATGTGACGCAATGAGACAATCGTCTCATATATAGTTGAACCTACCGCCGAAACGCTAGAATTGCTTCACACTAGAAATAAGTATAAGGCTGTAAGTATCATATCACTCGTCAAGATTTTTATCATAATCAACTTATCATACAACCTCATACATGATGTGTATCATACACTTATGATTAGATTAAGTTGTTCATGTTTGAATAATTATTAACAGCTCGATTAATGAACCTTAATAATGTTGTAAATAAGAAGATAAACGTACATTTCCCTGATACTTCCTTCACTTGACGTCTACCAACCTCGGTGAAACATAAACATTAACTACTCATAATTATAATGTTACTTTGCAAGGAAGATAGGCTACCTAGCTCTCATAATCGTTGGCAATATTTTATGGAAATCTTAATTAACGCTTCAAACTTCCGTTAGCTTAATGCCGATAAAACGGGATTTTTCAAGAAAACTTTGTCGGATCGAAGTCTGATTGTTTATTCATTCTGCTGATTTCCATACAAAACGGAGAGTAAGGTTGCTGAATTTGTTATCTGTACACAAATACAATTTGTATCTCGTAATATGAATATTATTTTTTATTTTAATTTATTTTCATAAATCTAATCCATGAAAAATATTTCATTAAAAAATTACAGTCCAGATTTACGATCTAATCTTAATAACTACTAAACCGATTTGAGAAAGATTTTTGGCCCAAGATACCTAAAAGGATTTTAAAGGAATAAAAATATAAAATACTATTTTCCCCGAAAGTCCGAATTCCTGACGAACATTTGAAAAATTAACGACAATACACGAAAGTAAATCCGTAGTTTTTAGTAAAAGATACTTGCCCATTGATAAATGGATATTCTTGTTGCCGGCTCACCGCTTTTCTCGGGAGATCATTTTGTAAAGTAGATGTTGTATATTAATAGATAAAACAAAGCAAATAGGCATCTAAAAATATGGGAAGATTTTCGAAATGAAAAATACTTGCATAATGTCTCCGCAGTCTTTTGTTTCTAAGGCGTTCTTTAATAAATAGAAGCAGACTTCGTAAAATGGGGTCTTATAAAAATTGTCTTGAGTACCTACAAGGCGGAATATGGAATTTCATTTTTCTAAAACTCTTCGCTGTTATGTACACTTAGAATATTATTATGACGAGACTAAGAGCTCCATCCTTCAACGTTTCTTACAACAGCGTAAATATTTATCTCCTCTCAGGTAAAATGCCGGGTACGTTACAAACCCACAAAAAATAAAGACATGGACTATGTTTTGTTAAATTCCAAGCCGAGGGTTACTTTCTATTGAGATTTTGGATCGTTTTTGTTACGCAGCTGTTGAACTGAGAAAACCAGATGCGACCCAAAGTGTAGTTAACGACAAATTTGCTTTTAAATTTAACGGCTCTGAGTGATTTGTGATAAAATGGCCGTTTTATTTGTTTATCTTATTTTCGTAACAGTGAGGTGCTACTGAATGTGCTTACATCACGAAAAAATGCGACGGAGGTGAATTCACAATAAAAATTGGTAACTATTTATTATTCTACTGGATATATTTATTCCATTGACAACAATAATATCATACTGTAGACTTATGCCTCTAGCTTAACTGGTTGTTTATTCGTGACTGTAATGTATAAATTCACAGGATACTTCTGCTGCTCATCCCTAGGAATTAGTCCTTTAGTCGGCGCCTACAACACCTATGGGACGAAGAATATTAACATTGTAGGATAGTACGTGGCATTAAAATCTATATTAAAAACCGTGTTTATCAGAAACGAACCAATACTCGAACAAAAACTCGTAAAATCAAAGCAAATAAAAATTAACAATAATCAAAATTTTCACGATCAGCGGCGTAAAAAATATCGAAGTGTTGAAGGCGTTATGTAACGATATTCATGAAAAGGGCATTGTGGTAAGGACTTTTCCGTTTCCCCGCATAGAAGTAAATTACATATAGAGGACGGACGATGTGCGCATAAACGTCGGCAAATTGTGGACCCTCGTCCAAGGGCCTAATGCGGGCCGGGACATGTCCCGCCACTCGATACACTTGATTGAGAAGTCCGTCATGACAGGCGTTGCGGACGGAAGATTGATGTAAATAGCATTTAGCAATGAACCAAAATATAAAAAGGATCTCCAATATTTCTTTGTTGTTTTACTTTGTTTGCTCTATGATCTATTTAGATATATCGGACTTATGTGGAGGATGGGCGATGTGCGCATAAACGTCGGCAAATTGTGGACCCTCGTCCAAGGGCCTAATGCGGGCCGGGACATGTTCTGCCACTCGATACACTTGATTGAGAAGTCCGTCATGACAGGCGTTGCGGACGGAAGATTGATGTAAATAGCTTTTAGTACTGAACCAAAATATAAAGGAACTCACATATTTCATTGCCCATCTTGTTCTATGAAATCATTAGATATGGCAGACTTCCGTTTGATTATTTTTAATATTGGTTCAATCGAAATTAAAATATTTTGCCTAGATGTGATCTTAACACCAGTAAATTCACGCTACTAATGGTATTAATTATATTTCATCATTAATTTTAAAGTTTTATTCGTACAAAACCTCGCGGTTTATTAACTACATACTATATATAGATGTGGTGATATAATTAAAACAAAACAGCACAATTTTACCCCAATATTTAATTAAATTGTTTCATCAAATATTTTTGACTAAACAAAAGCTAACTTAACAAAGTTACAAGAACTTTGCGTTGAATAGAAAATTTTGTAAGAGAATGGCACTTGACAATTGACAGGCAGACATTGACAATTGAATATTAATATAATAGACGATTTTACCTAAAATCAACAAGACCTTTGAGACTTCTTATTCATCTCGTAAATTGAAGCTTACTTTAAAGTTATTTATCACTCCAGTAGCCATCATTGTCCTTTTGTGTTAATAGCCGCTTCATTTATCAAATGGAAATAACTTCTATCAGCAGAGCCATTGAATTCGTTAAAATTCAGATCATATTTCAACACCTCAAATTTACTAACATAAATTTGTACCTGCTTGTCGCATTACGTCTACAATGACTTGGAAAACTTTAAATAACCGTACTAATATTTAAAAAAATCCTTTTTTGGTTGAGTTTCATAAAAATCTGCTGATTACATTATCATTTTATGCTATCATATTGTCGCTTATGAATTATTGCACTGTTCGGTAAAAATGAATGAGCTATTCTACAAATATTACGTAATAATAAAATGATTTAATCAAGACGTTGATCTTCACCGTTTAATCAAGTGACAATAGATTTCTAAATCGCACCACAACTTGGAAAATCGAAAATTGCCTAAGATATAAATAAACCTTTGGCCTTAACGCGAAAAAACCCTTGAAACCACTTTCCTACCATTGTTTTGACACTAATTCAAACATATAAATTTAATCAATTAGAAAATACTTTATATTCACAGAAGCGTTTGTCCAGCACGATATAGATACATACAATCGTCGCTTGTAATTTTTTTATATAGAGATACTTAAATGAAGAAACCCCGTCGTCCGCCGGATATTCGTGGCTCGCAATTCAATTTGGCATAGCGCTTCGGGGCGATGAAAAATTTTCCTTTCAAATGATGACGTTAATAACTTTGTCACGGGCCTCATCAATTAAATTATCTTGATTTGTTCTTTTACGCTGTTCGTCGAATCGCAACCACTTAACGTTGTCTAAAACTTGTGGATAACATTAAATTTATTACCCTACGATGCGACAAGTGAAGTCGCAAAATTGTTCCAAGTTTGACTCTGCTCAAGCAGATACTTATACGATTAGGATTAATTAAAATAAAAAACTTTGTTTATGTTCAACTTATATCATAAAACAAATAACAGTGAATCGTAGATTAGGGTTGGTAGGGTATAAGAGTATAGACGTTTTAATTAATTTGAAACCCTTATCTAGTCGTTATTGTATTATTAATCGACTTCCAAGAAGGTTCTCAATTCGTCTGTATTTTTTTTTGAACTCACATATTTACTTATATTAATCATGAATATACAGTAGTATGAAATATCCATTTCATACTACTGTCTATTATTTTAATTCCAATTGTAACGTATATTATATACTTTATATATTCCCAGATTTATAAATTCAGGTTACTCCAAGAAAATGTTTAGAAAAGGAGAAATCATTTAGGTATAATGGCATTTTGGTTGTATTCCGAGAAGTATTAGAACAACTTTGACGTAGATAAGGATAAATGGCCGACTCAAATGGATTGCACACCAACGAGCCAACGAATAGCTAATTGATATGGCTTAATTCAGTATTGTATAACTGTTTATTCGTAAAGACCGAGCAGCTAATTGAGTCGTTTGAAATCAATCTTAAAACTTCAATTCGTAATGGGAGCATTAATCATGATATATTGGTATTACTTTTATTTTATCAATTATTGCGGCCTTCATTAATTGGAAGAAGCAAGAATTGATTTATTTTTAATTTAACTATCAATTTATCGTTATTTTCATATTAGATATATGTATGGTACCAAATTATCTAAAAATAATTTTCTTATGTCATAAATTTATGATTTGAATAACGCAAGGGTATAAAATTACGTGTTTAATAATAATGAATTAATTTATTGATTTATTTATTATTATTATACAATATAACATAAAAATAATAACGATTATATTAATCATGACAGTTTATTTTTGTAGATTAATCTTGAACATGATTTAAACGGGTCTTCCACGCAAAAATATAAAACTTTCAGGGACGGACACAGGATATTTGATAAGTACTCAAAAAAGATTTAAATAGGTATCAGTCCGATTGTTAAAAATATCATATAATATAGTATAATCAATTTATTTAAGCCAGGGGTTCTATCTGAAATGCATCAATGATGCGTAGCTACTCCCAAGATGGTCGTCTCATATATAAGTGAGCCGGCAACCACATCCTTCCACTGTAACGCAAGAACTACTTCACGCTAGAAATAGGTGTGGTTGTACCTCCCAAGTAGAATTACAGAGGTTCTATCATCTAGTAAGCGTTCGAGCATCGTTGTATCTAATGGTTCATTTAGAACAGTAACAAAATCCAATCAATTAAGAATGATAAAGGATAAGACGTATAATCAGGTTTAAACAGTTTAGTCCGCTAGAAAGGGACAAACTGGAGCTATCTGAAGGATTATCTCGGTGCCATTAATCATCCTGTAGGTATTGACGCTCAGCTCTGTTCGGGGAGCTAGTCTGTAATCCAGGATTATGTACCCACCACAGTGGTAATTATTTAACCATTTTTCACATTTTGTTTACCGTTTTTGGGCTTACGATATTGTTTAGAAATATAAGCCTTTGCGTTGAGTATTTACAACTTTAATATTGCTTCGGTTGATATTTATAGAACAAGTTATTTGGAAAACGTCATATATGATGAAAATGAGTTTTTATTCTTTTTGTGTATTTGTATGGATTAATTTTTCGAAATGGCTAAATATATTTTTAAGCCTTAATCGCAAAATGTGTTCTATAATTTTTGCATAATGCTTAGAAAGTTTTCAAATAAAATGAACAGATTTTTATTTTTTAGGCTTTTAGGCTTAGAAAACTCTTAAGCTTTTTATAAATATCGTTCTGAATTGAAATAAATTAATATTATGTGGACTTTACACTATTAGTATTTATTTTATCGCTTAATAAACATCAAGAAAACTTACGAGTAATATGTAAACATAAGTAACCGTTTATTAATTAATTTTAAAATTAATTAATAATAATAACTCTTTTATCTGAAAAACTTAATTTATTTATTACGCGTATAATTTAAATATAGGATACATAACTATGATATAATACTTATACACAAAAAAATCACTTAACACACATATAAAAATTATGCGTGTAATTTAACTAATTAAAATACACATTTAGTGCCAAATTACATCTGAAAGACGCAATAAGAGCGTTCGCACTTCTCGAATAGGCATTATTATATAGCATTATAAAACAATGCTCATTAAAGCGCACATTACGAGGTGTTGCGAGAGTTCCGAGGGTACTGTCGTGCACTAAACAAAACTCGTATAAACCGGACGATTTAATACTTCCTGCAACGACACGACCGAATGACTACGACTTGGTACGATAAATGACTGAAGGATAGACGACTGAGAGTAAGGTGTATTCGAGATGACCACGGCTAAGAAGAGAATGGATAAACTCAAAAACGGATGGACTATGTAAGTTATAAAATAAGGAGATACTTATTATTGTTATATTTACAACTTCTGTGTGCAATAGACGCATTTACGCTCCATGAGTAAGAATTATAAGACAAGGCGCATTAAATCTCATACTGAAAGATCTCGCCAGAGTTTCGTGGCCACAATCGTGCACTAAAGAGAACTAGCCGACTTGCAACAATAACAACAACATCGGCACTCTCGACGACCATCTAAAAGGCGACTACGACTATCGTGCAATAAACAAAACTTAATAATTAGAATAATGACGACATCGGCACTACCGACGAGCATCGGCAAGACGACTACGACCAAACATCCAATGATTACGACAGACAAATTTAGAGAATATAACGGATGGAACGAGTAAATGACAAGATTATAGGAATATACTTATAAGAAACTATGTATTACGTTATTATTATATTGTATTTTAGTTGCGATAAAATGATTGGTTACTACAATCTAAAGATTAATTTGAAATGTTAATCATCAAATATTGATGCCTTGTAATAACAATTCCTACCTATAATTAAAGTAAAATAACACTTGTTTATATCACTTTGATGTTATACTTGCCAGAAGTATCGTATCGCATCATTAGTTTTACATAAAACTGTACGGTGTCGTTGTCGTAGGAAATGAACGTTCATCTTTAGGGGCCCGTAACGAGCCACGACACATATAGAACTCCATTAGGAAGGAGACGTGTCATATTTTATATTAGGGCGACAGTTTTCACCCGGACGTATATTTGTATGCTCATCTGTTATATTCTGAATTATTTTTCCCGTCTTTCCGTTCTAAGTGTTTAAAACGTTACATTTTAAATTTAAGTATCCCGTTTTTCATTCCTATTATACTGTAGTATTTTTATCTACATATTTAAAGTCGAAAATATTCTAAGCCAGAAGAACTCAAGCTAACTAAAATACCATTCAATTTGGACAATGGGTACATTAAATGTAAAATAAATAAATAATACCTAAATACATAATTGATGATGCAGGCCCCTACTACTACTAATAATAATAATAATTTATTGACATATTTTTACATTTACATTATATGAAGCCTCTGATTACAAGACACAAGAAATAGACTACATTTTTGATATTATATTTTTAAGGGAGTGAAATGTTTGTATTATTCTATATTCCAGTCTGTGCGTATGAAGTCGTATGAATCAAATTTTTTTACATTACTAGCAAAGCTTGCATTATAACTGACTATACCTATTTTTATTTAAGGCGGCAGTTAATTGGTAAGCGTGGAAAATGTATGCTTTATCGTAAATAATCTTTTTGCTATGTTAATTTCTAATAAACTGTAAAATCACTTTTAAAACACGAGGTATATTCTAACCACGAATTTCGTCACGAAGTTTCGGGCATTTCCGATTCCGGGGCGCTCACGGATGTCCGTTTCGGATATGCTTGACAAATTAGGGAATAGACCTTAACCATACTCTGTGGCTTAAAACTTTCATCCTGCTTCACATTGACACCGTATCGTATTGATTGACTTTTACAACTCATTACCAATTTGGTATTAAATTGTGAACACGACACTTTTCCATCCCATGTCCGGTTGATTATCATATAATTTAATGTATATTTCAAAGAATCTTGTAAAAACTCGAATTTAAAAGTATATTTTTCATCTGATTATATAGAAACAACGGAGGTCTGATCGGAAACTTGTAAACATCATCCAAAAAATAGCTACTTCATTATTGCCATGTTGAAATACTGGTAGGTACTGCTCATATAACAATAACAGACTTAATAATACATGAACTTGTAATTATTCAATCATTTTATTTTATAACTTTGAATAGATAAATTGTTTTGATATTTACGTTTATTTATTGAAATCGATGTAAACCAACCTGATTGAAAACCTGAGACATCTTAAAAAATCCCAAGGCACATATGTGTTCTAATAACCAGCACTCGGTCAACGCGGTGAAATGTGACCTAATTATGGGAGGAGACTGGACATTTATAGGTTTATGATGTCCAACGACAGGCTAGTAATGATGGCATGATAAGAATAATTAATATTAAACAAAACGACCAATCCTTAACAAGTATTGTGCAAGGTAAAACAAATATTGAAAGCAGCATTCAGATAAAACAATCACATAGCGGGCGCGTTGGAAAAACGCCGACATTCGAGGTTGCCGGAGCATGACATCCTGTCTGCCGTGCAGTGGTACTCGAGGGCATGGCTTCCCACTGCGACATAGCGTACATCGATACTACTACAGAACTTATGATGCCAAAATTTCTCTGAAGCAGGATTCAGAATATCCAGATAAAACAATCACATTGCGGCGTGTTGAAAAAACACCGACATTCGAGGTTGCCGGGGCTTGACATCCTGTGCTGTTCAGCGGTACACGAGGGCATGGCTTCCCGACTACGGACAAGTACATCTATATCTACCACGAGATTTATGACGCAAAACATTATTCTGGTTAGTCGATCTTATCAAAACCAAAACTTGTATGTTTGGTTACTCGTGTTTCTATAAGAAAACTATTATTATTTGGTGTTGTTTATTGGTACTATCAAGCGGTGATAACCTAAGGGTTTGAAACTTAATTGAGGAGTCCGAGTTTCGAATCTCAGGCACCTCTATTCTTTATTTTCACTGTGATTATATATTTTCCAATTAATGATTATCGGATTATAGTTTAGTGCTAAAATGTTATACGAATGTATACGTAGGTACAAAATACATTGAAGTAAAAACTCGGAGTAAAATTCAAATCCAGTAAAAAATGTCAACAAAAAACTTACATTCAAAGCAGCTCTCACCGACTTTCACGGCGAAAGTTCAAACCTTACGGAAGGTTTATTATTCCCAACAATGGACATACACTACATTACTCGGATACAATCAGCGCTCAATATACATATTAAATTTGCTGTTAATTGACAGTGGTTCGAGAACAAAGGTGTTTTAAACGTGCATACAGTACGAAGCAGGTCAAAGCCATTCCGATACAGAACCAATTTCGAATAGAATACATTAACTTGCACGACACGATATGTGTAAATTTAATTAAACAATAGTACACACGTTAGCATTAATAGCTTAGTGTTACATAGATATATGTTTGAAATCCGGAATCTTCAGTCTAAAAGTCCAAGGTACGAAACCCAGATACGAATCAGATATTTTAATTTTTTATAATTAATAAGTGTGTATTTTTTATTTTATAGATTTTTTTTTTTGAGGGGGAAACCTTCAAAAGGTATTCAACGCCGTGGGAGTGACGCCGAGTTATGTAGGATTATTACCGCACTAAAACTTCTCCGGTGGCCGTCCTCAGTGCTATGTGGAATACTTCGCGAACTCCAAGCGCGATGCCCTTTTTGGGTTTTCTCTATTATTAGGCGTAATGCTCACCGTATCTTCTGGTTATTACGGCAGCATGCGACCACACATGCCACCATCCTTCTCGAGGTCGCTTTGCTGTACGGTTCGAGCTCCCACTTAAGCCGCCCGCAATCCCGAAAGACAACTTCCACCACTTATTCGCTTCTTTTGGCATGGGATACCGTAGCCGTATTCTGGTCCGTGTACTACAGGGACAAACCAACAAACCTAACAGTTGAAAAAAGATCTCAGAGTTGTGTATTGTCTACCAACCCACACTTGAACAACGTAGGTGACTTTTTCACAATCAGACCCAGACCCAACATATGTCCAGCAGTGGGACAATAATGAGTAATCACATACACTTTCTTTTATTCGTTGATTCATTGTCTGCGAACTGTAATTTAATTCACTTCACGTTCGGCTCTTCATTTATTAATTCAATTTTCATAGACGAAGTGTCTCACGAAGTTGTTAAGTAATGATGGACCTACGCAAATTATAATTGTAAATAAATAGGCTAAAGTAACAAAGCAATAAGTTAATTGCCTCTGACCCAAGAATACAATAAATAATAACCTAATTTTAATTAAATTTAACGTAATTGACGTTCAATTAAATTAAAGAAATCAATTACTAATGTAGCATCGCATCTCTGTGACTTACCTGTAGTAAAGTGCATCCATTCAAAATTTATATGCAATGAAAGTATCAAACAACTACATATATGATTTTAAACGGTCATTAACGTCTATGCATATCATCATCTTGACTGATCACAGAAATGTTGCTACTGCTGAGTGGAATTACTGAAAAGAGAGCCTGCCTTTAAAACTTATTGCCAGGTGGTAGAAGCAATGTAGTTCGACCGGGGAAGTCCCTCCGCCACACCTATTTCTAACGTTAAGCAGTTCTTTTTGTGTGAAACGTGAAGCGTTTCGGTGGAAGGGTGTAGTTGCCGACTCGCTTATATATGAGGAGACCATCTTAATCCTCGAGAATAGCAATAGAATCTGTAATCGACTTCAGATAGAACCCCTATTCTATAGGAAGTTTCTTACAGATATCCATGGGCGGCAGTAACCACTTACCATAATGTGGACGTAAAAAAAAGAAATCGGAGGAAAATCGAAATATGTTTGATACTTATACGTGAATAATAACAAATAGAAATAATAGACTTAGATCAACATAAAAACAAATCATACCTTACCTAAACACGAAAATCTATTTCAACATACATCACCTTAAAATAACAAAGAATGTACACGAAACAAGGCTCTCATAAAGACGTAAAGATATATTTGTGAGATAATCTATCACAATCGCCCTTGTGGGTCACGTTTTCCTGATTTGAAGCCTCGAAATGTAAAGATGGAAAAAACTACATTTGCGATTGCTATTCGGCCCTCAAGAAAACAAAGATACTCGTCCGAATGGAACTAACGATCTTGACACCAATACTATTGTCCACACGTTACCAAATACATTGTCGATTGTCGGAAACCATCGATTTATGTGTAGATACCGCAATATCTCAGATTAATGACTGAGGTGGACCACGTATTTGAAATTGATGGATAGGCAATCAGGATAAAATATTCGGGATGGGCCTGAATACGCCGTAACGCGTGTTTATTAGGACGATAAAAGCGCGTTTGCGGTAGGTATATTGGCTATTCGAATTGTTATTACATCTGAAGTACAGTGGACTAGATTAAAGGAGGAAAATGAATATATTGTTTCAAGTTTTGTCGTAATTGTAACAGGAATAATGTAAGTACACCACAAGGAAAACCACCGCGTTCCTTGTTATGAAAATGTTTTTGAGATTGTTATGTTTTTAACATTTTAATCACGTGTCAAAAAACGTGTCGATTTTAACGAAACTTTGCCAGTCTGTGTGTATAGCTATTGTTACATCATATTTGTAGCATGACTTTTAAGCGAGTCCATTGATAAACGCTTTAAACGCTTTCTACACTCACAGCCTCACATAAGGATTATCTCCTGTGTCGTGGGTACCATGGACACACAAAGAAGTATAGGTACACAAACACCCAGACACAGAACAGAATCGAACCCGGAATCCACTGCGTGTCAAACCAATATGGTGACCCTCAGCCATGTGGGCGGTCAAGTTCGTCCGTCGTCATTGGTCATTATAATTTTACAAGAACCAATAACATTTTTTAAAACCAGCTAAGCACAGAAAAGGGAATACAGCTCTTTTCTTGAGCAAGTTCTCAGTTCTCTATTTGACCATTATCAAACGAGGTCATCTTAAATCCAGGGTCATGTACGGTGGCGAAGCAACCATGAACATTCAAAAGGAATATATATGAGTAATCGTGCTAGTCCGCCCCTAGCAAGTTACGCATATTTAGACGTAATCCCATCACTCACTTGAACTCTGCGTTCAAATACAAGACAATGCTGTGATTTATCGAAATGATATGGTTTTTAGAAATCTAACTATTGACGTGTAAGGATCATGATGAAGAAACTTTTAAATATTCAATGTTGTGTGAAGTTTATCAATTTTTTCTTGATGGTTATTATTATAAGAAAATTTAACCGTTACAATCTGTACGAATTTAATCGCAACATAAATTTAATGGATTAATTAAATTTATTTAATTGAATATAGGGTGACGCAAAAGTCCTATCAGCTTTAATTTCTGCAAATAGCAAATAAATAAATCAATTAAAAATGCTATTTATATCTTTGACAGGTCTAGCTTTTAGGCCAAGCGTTAAACAAAGAAACTTAGTGGACATACTGATATTGTTCATTTTAAAAATTGTAAGAGCTTTGAAGAAGATCTTTGTAGGACCTTTTCCTATAAAAACTATAACAAAAAATGTCCTTTCACACGTTTCGCAAAGGAATGCCTAACACATGGTGAGCTGACACCGTAACCGGACGTTTAGCCGAACACATTTTTTTATGAATTACGTCCTTACGGTACATGCAATATGCTCATGTGCATGGATAATTCAACTTTTCTATATTCGTAGAGGTTTATCTCTGCCTAACAACAGCTGTTAAGCGCTGTTGTATATGGTTTGACGATTGTGTTATATATGTATTATGTCTTGGATAACTTTTATGTCTTCCTAGACATAATACTTATCCGAAGCTTAGTCCTCAGGTGATCTTCCACTCATTCTATGGTATTTTTCTGTCTGATTCAACATCATTACAGTCATTTTAACTGAAATATCCGTATTCAGTTATGACTGAAAAAGGCAATACAATGTATTGCGTGTTGTTTAAGGTATTCAAATAAGCTTCAAAAATATTCCTATAGGCTGCAACTACAGTATTAATTTAAGTTACTTCCGCTAAACACAAAAAATAATGAACTACATACATGCACAATGCCAACCTTTAAAAATACGAAACAAAAAAGATCGTGAATCATTCTCAGCTTTGTTTTTGTTTAAAACATCTCGTTTGTAACACTGACCTTTGTCGTGGCCAGAATCCAAGACTGCCATTGGCAGTGATCTTGATACCTTTTTTTAGTGGTTTTTATGACACGGATGAGGACTTTTTTCGTTCATTTCAACCTTTAAAACCTAATGATCACAGATACCTGCTTACAAGCATTAAATCGTTCTAAAGTTGTTTGCAATATTTTTGCGTAAAGGTTTAAACCAATGTTCCGCATCATTGCTCTTATATATTTCTGCATCGCTGAAAGGACAAAAAATAAAATCAAGTCCGTACCGATAAATAAGTTTCGTAGAACTGAACGCACGTATTAAGTTGTAATTGTCCAAAAAAGAGAATATTTGAGGATTTACAGCATTGATACATATTATGAAAATACTACCTATATTTTAACGATTAATTATGTACATTGTTTATTATATTATACATTGTTTATTATATAGGAGAGGGGTTCCATTTAAAGTCGATCACAGATGCGTTAAAACTCCTAAGGACTAAGATGGTCGCCTCATATTATATAAGTGAGCCGGTAACCACACCCTTCCACAGAAACGCAAGAACTGCTTCTCGCTAAAAATACAATTTTTGCCAATGTATTATTATCATTTCTTCCAATGTTTCAATGATAACGTAAGGTTCGGTAACAGGT
>DWNE01003509.1:0-16573 GCA_018249875.1 Cecropterus toxeus
CAGTTTTTTAAGTGTATATCGGGCATATAGGTAGTATAGACGCCTACAGCGCGACATTTACGTTTACGTATAATTAACTGTGGTCTATTTTAGTACCTCATTATCGACAACATTTATACTACCAGTGACAGACTCGCAACATAGCAAATATATAGTTAATTTTTTCTCACTTGATTATAATAATGAGTATCGTAATTTGAATGCGTTTCGTACGTGCAGTAATGTTTTAGTGTATTATTTTTTGAGATTTACTTATACACTACTTTATTTGATACTTTCAATTAAAGGAAATCAATTACAAAAGGGTGAAATAGTAAATTTTAACTAGATTTCTCAAGAATTTTATCTACCCAAATGTTCTTTAGATTAATGAAATAAACAAACTATTTTGCGCCAATTTTAATTATGGAGATACAGCATGTGTAATCTATGAAATATATACGCAATTTTACTCTTACTTCACGCATCGTAAACAACTATAATATTTGCTCTAACAAACGAACATGTCAAAATTGACTAATCTCAGCTACGTTGTTTAATTGGCGCTTACGCGTGGCAGTAGTCACCGTACCGGTCTGTTACGTAGAAGGTTCCGGGTTCGCTCCTCGGCTAGGGTGATATCGAAACATTTAAATTTATGCTAGAAAATAAATACGCAGACTCATTTGCTTCTATTCTTATGAAAATTTAATAACTATGCATGGAAGCATGGAACTACTTATAATTGGTGGTAGAAACAGTGTTCATCGACCGGGGTAGTACCACCCCCACACCTATTTCTAGCGTAAAATAGTTCCTGCGTTTCGGTAGAAAGGTGTGGTTGCCGGCACACTTCCACGCGACCATCATAGTCCTCGGGAATAGCAAAACATTTGTAATCGACTTCAGACAGAAACTCTGTTCTATATGAAATTGCTTACATGTCCATGGTCGGTAGTAAACCACTTTAATATTATAAAAAAGCTACGAATGTAGAAGGCGTTATTTTAATTATATTTGTACATAGTTGTTAGCATGTAATACAATAATTTCGAAACAGAAACACGAGATATGATCAAACAATTACTATAAGCGTGGCGGTTTTAATTGTGTTTAAGTGGAAGTTGTATAATCGGGGGCATCGGGCGTAGTTGCAGCCACGTAGCGCTCTGTTTCGTGATTTTTCAATGTCATACCGGACTTTAGCAACGCACGCATAGCAACATGTCCAATTATAATCCTATTAAGCGTGCGCCAGTGATTCTCAAACTTAATCTCTATTTATATAGAAATGCTCAATTGTAGGCAGGTATTGCTCAATTTTGTAAATTGTTCGGCATGGAGCATAAAATATGTGTGGATTCTTACCATGTATATTTGTGGATACAAAAATCTAACACAAAAAAATAAACGTTACATTTTTTCTGATTTTTAAAATAACTGAAAAAATATTTTATGAATATTATCACATTATAACTTGTTAGCATTAATTTCACAAAATATTTTTTTTATAATACTTTTTTTTTAATAATTGAAACCCGATTGCAAGGAAAGGTTATTGAAATATAAAGATTTAATTAATTTTGCCTGAGAGCAATGACATTTTCAAAAACAAAAGAAATTACCTTATACAATTTTGCGTAGAGACTATATTTACACCAATTGCTATAAAAGATGTCCATTGTAATACAATAATTATTAAATAAAATCTAATTAAACTACTATTACGATGATAGTTTCTTAACCAACAAAAGCATTATGTAGGTAAATTAGTCAAGTGATATTTATGTGCATATTATAATTTCAATAAACTGTTAGTATCGGAAAGGTTAGGAAATGCTGTTTTATGCTATGCCATTGTACACAAAATTCCTTTTACTTCGTGTCATGTGACAATCTGATGGAAGTGTTTATTTCGTAACACGGATATTTCGCTCTGAGACGATAATTTTATGAGTATATCGGCTTGCATTGATACATTCAGCGTTTAATTATTTACGAGTGTTAGTCATTGTTGCTGTTTAACCCACTGACAGTTATCCTGTTTGAAAGTGTATATTATACTTTTAATCATTATATTGATCTGAAATGTTTGAGCGCTTACTTCTACCATTGTTGTTTCGTACAAATCAGTAAATTACGATTAACAAGAAGTAACTTTTTGTACGTAACACAAGTTCTGTAGTATTTAGTTAAACTCTATATAATTTAACTGGTTTACCAACGTTGAAATGGTATAATTTTTATTGGTTTTACGTTTTTTATAAAATGTACATCCAAAAAATACATCTAAAACTATAAAAAAAAATTTAACTTTCCTTTTTGTGGAATTGCTGGAAAATAACTGCTGTTTGACCTCTTGAATCCATACATTTTGCGTATTACACGTATAAATGTCTTTCTATATGTCGTGTAAATAAAAAATGTATGTTATTAAAATTGTAAAATAATAGAATAATTTGGGTTTGGTAACATTTTTACTTAATATGTTACAGTTAACTGTTAGACATAACTTTATACTTATCACCTTTAGTTTAAACATTTGAATGTTTAACGGTAGTTTCATTTTATTGCTTAAAATATTTAATATATTTCTCATTACCATCAACAATCGAATATTGATTAATTTCTGTTCGAACATTCGGCATTACTCAATTTTAATTATTTAATTTCGGCCATAAATTTGGTGCGCGGATACAATCGCGACATATCGAAACGATTTGAATATCCTTGAATGTCAATGCAATTTGTACGTAGTACTTCAATTAGTCTACTTATCGACCAATTACATCGCGAAGTAACATCTTATTTGTTGGTATTAGACCTACATTTGGTTGCGAGCGTGTAATTTATCGATCAATTATAATTACTCCAGTAGAAGATCGATGAGAGTGAAGTAAGTAGGAACTAGGTTACTGATATGATTTAATATTGTTTATTTCTAATTTTAATATAGTTTATGCTTTTAACGTTTTACACACCATTTAGAATACTAAGGAGAGTTGGTCTTAATTATCATGTCATATACCGTAAGAAAATGTATAGCTTTTAAAGTGCGTAGGAAAAAAAAAAAATAAGTTCGTATATAACTCCACGCCTAGAGATTAAGTAGAAAGCGTCTTTTAATATGAATGATTTTAATTAGGTTCTTAAATATGCTTTAAACAGTAAATTTTGACACTTAGTAAAAATAAAGATCTTCAGGGTAAATTAATTGTAGTGGGTAGAAATACTTTAAAGCATTTATTTTTTTATGTCGAGATCGAAACTAATTGGTAACCCTATAAAGTGACCATTGAACCATATTTCCAGTCATAGGAATTATAGGCCTTTGTGTTTACTCCATTAGCCGTAATAGTGCCTTTGTTTGTGATCACATTGTGTGTGATATTCGCTACTAGTTTTTCTAAACTTAAATAACTTCTAGATTGGTCTTGGTTTAACCAGCAATTACACGGGGTCGCTTGATTGTCCTCTCACGTACTTACCAGTTGGCGCTGTCAATCGGCAATCTTGTGAAAGAAGTTGATACGTGAGCAGTGCTCCTAATGGCCACATCTCTGGGCACCTTGAAACACATTTGCGGCAATTTGAACGAAAACCGCTAGCCCTAAATCACATGTTGTAATAGAACCTGGTTAGGTTCTACAACAAAGCACGTGACAGTATCCTACAACAAGTTTTTACCTACATAATACAAGTTAGTTGATAAATATGAAGACCGGTTGCCTACCGACCTCGGACTCCCTGTTGAGACATGCAAATTTAGCATTGGTATGCTGCAAAATGTCACATGTTTCTTAACACTCCATAAATAAAATCTTTGTTTTACGGAGACAATGCCGTAAAATGCAATATAAACTATGTAGTTTGTCATCGTCAACCCATAATTGTCCCACTACTGGGCACAGGTAGTCCCTCAAAATGAGAGCAAAATGAGATTCACCACGCTGGCCAAGTGCAAATTGGTAAGTTTATGTACCTACCTGATCTTGTTGGAGGACTTAAAAAGTTTTTTTAAGTCCTCTAACAACATGCATCGACTGCTATCGGATTGAACATAAGACATAACACGGAAGCGCGCATGTTATTAATGACACTAACGGTCACCCATCCAACTCCTGAGCACGCCCAATGTTGCTATTTTACATCGATTATGCTAAAATGAAAGCGGAAAGCGAGTGCTACTTTTCATAATAAAGTTTCAAAATAAAAGTCGAAAAATCTTTAAAGAAAAGAAAAAGAAAGTTAATCGTTAATAAAATTATGCAAGTTATGCAAGTCATTGTTAACGCTGCTGTTATTGACTTAATAAATTATTCCATTACATATAAATTACTATTTGCTTTAAATTTAAATCCAAGTTTTTTATCGCCGGCAAATTAGATTTACTATATTCACATTCATTAAATACAAAGCTATTTATACAAAGTTTTATGATCTTTGCAATGTCTGATTGTATTGTTTGAACCTTTAATTTATTCATATTGAATTGTAGTAATACTTATATTCTTATGTAGCTAATGTAGCATACTATAAAATATTAGCTTTATCATGATACAATAAGTTTATTTTGTGGTTACTCCTGATTGTCAAGTATTGTCAATGTGACATTTAAAAATATCACGTTTGACATAGCTTTCACATGATATAGCAGATTTGTTGATTTTTGATTGTTAATTTGATTTTAGGGTTCCGTTCTTAAAGGGTAAAACGGGTTCCTATTATTAAGATTCCGGTGTCCGTCTGTCTAATACCAGATTTTATCCCACGAACCGTGATAACTAGACAGTTGAAATTTTCACAGATGACGTAAGATATCTCTTTTGCTGTTTTAGCAACAAATAATAATGATAATAATAATAATAATAACGTTTATTGATCAGATATAAATATACATGGTGTTGCCGTTATATCTAGCTTAAAACTATCTAATTGTGATATAACAAATGTCGCTTAAAAACAGAATAAAAGTAAATATTTAAGAAGAGCTGTTGTAGCGGCGCATTACCTACGTAATGCTGAGCACGCAAGCAGCGAATAACAACCACGAACACACTTTCGGAGTTTGATAGAATCTCAGCATATATAGAAATGGTCCGAAGTTAACATTGACCGTGGTCCCAGGCAGTGGCATCGCCTGGCGGGAGATCTCCCCTTTTCCTCCACTCTCTCATGAAACAAACATTGCTTTTGCCGTTTTTTGTACAGTTTTAATGGTACGGAACCCTTCATACGCGAGTCTCACGCTGCCGTAGACGGTTTTAAATTCTCGGGTAACGAATGCGGCATTAAAAATTTCATCGGATAACGCTCTCACATAGTACCTATAAGTATTTTGTCATTCCCGCCAACATCCTTCCGGTTTGTGTAATAAGAAAGTTTGGCGCGTATTATGCAATTGAAATATTTTATTGCAATCGCAAATACATGTGAAACTCGTAAAGTTGTTTATATGAATTATAGAAAATTCCAAAATTACACTCGTTACATTATGTTTTGCATAACATAAATATTTAAACGTTTTTAATACTTGTCAAAGTGTCAGCAAATATTGAAACCAGATAATATTTTTATTTTCTTCCATTATTCTATTTACTGATACTAGCTTTTATCAATGAAACGTGCTTTGTCAGAATTAGTTATAGATCTGTTTTAGATTAAGTACCTACTTATACTAATTCCGCGTACGAGAATGAGACATTCTGCGATTATGATTAATTGATTGGATAGATTGAAATAATTTATTAAGTTAGCTTAAGTATTCATTAGTTATTCTAATTATTTCTTTTCTCCTCCCCAGGTCCCGTGGTCTTCCCCCCATCTCCCCCCGGAGATCCGTCGCAAACCAGCGGCGTTGTTGTGGGCGCTTCCGGTTACGGCTTCCAGCCCCCCGGCTCGCAAGGTAACTACGGCCGATAGAGCACCCTAGTCATGTAGTTAGCACAAATGTACGCCAGTGGAATTAGTCAGGAGGATTTCCTTGTATAGACACGACATGTTATTTTTAATCTACTTTCATACCCATCCCTCAATTTTTGTATTTGGTATCAGGCTAACAGTCGGTTTTATTATCCTATTGGTTTAAACTCTATATTGTATATACGTATTTTATCTTACCTGTCTATCAAACTATTTTGTATATATTTCTGTCATAAATACCTTCTAATTAGGGCCTATGTAAATATGTACAAGTATAATAATATTGTCTTCGTGTTCCTCTTGTCTAATTTCACAGTCGGTTAAAGGGAAAGGAGGCATTGATATTTGGCGATTAAGATTTAGGAATGAATAAAAAAAAAACAAATATTTCTCTCCCAATCCTCCTGCCTTTATAGATTATTCTCCGATTGTTGGGGTTATCATATGCTCTTCTATGATTCTCTAGTTTTATAGAATAGTATAAGGTAGTTATTTAATTTATAGTAACTTATTAAAATAGTAGCGAAAGCTTCATTAATGCATGTTTTGATGATTACCCTTTTGCAATTGATTGTACAAAATTCACATTTCACATTGTTGTTAATTTCAAAATTATTGTATTAGACTTTTAAATTTTATAAAGGGTGTTCCATTACAGGTATTTCGCTAATGTTAACTTTTTTTATTCCGTAGTATTGTTGCAACTGTTGTTTTGTTGTGAATAGAGATGTAAATAAGACCGATGTAAATATTTATTAAATAATAATAAATAGTTAGAATTGACACATGTTTTATTGCTCATCCTCCTACGTGTAACATATGCTTGCTTTGTATTATAAGTTGTTATAAAATTATGTTTGTACAATGTGGTGTAATTATATTATGGTCATATTTCAACACGAGGAGTAAATGTAAGTTGGTCTACAAAGATATGTCGAATCAATCGAAATTAACTCCTGATAGGTATTAGAAAGTGATCTTACATGACAGCCCAGGGTCAAAATAGTCCATGAAATATCAGACCACAAGTCTGATACTCTATATACCCTCGAATCATGGCACGCAATAGCTTAATTATGATTTAATTATTCTAAGTAGTATTAATAATTAATATTAGGCTTACTGTTACTAAATTAATTGACCAGGAAATAGATTACATAATACGAGAAGACGGAAATTAATATTTTTAATTAAATTGCAGATAATGTATCTTAACAGATTCCTAAAGTGTGGTACTAGGATTTTAAAGTTGAAATATTAAAATCAAAAAATATATGTATATCAGTACTTAGAAAAATGGTAAGATGAAAAGTTACCATAACTTAATTTTAAAATAAATACCACAATAAAGCAGTAAAAGTTATAACTATAATACTACTTAATACTCATAATTATGGCAAGAATATAAAAACACTTAAACGGATATTTATCGATTATATATTTTTTTATTAATAATGAAATCTTTTTGTAAATTAACTTATGTATATATGTATTACACATTGAATGATCAATATACAAAATATATTCTATTCATAAATACACAATTTTAGATTTTATTGTCTTTTATAAAACTTTTATTATCTTAGAATTTATTTGTATGAACATGTCTTCAAATCACTTTCAAACATCTAAATTATAATTACCTAATTGTCAACAATAATTTAGCATATATACTCTCTATTATAATTATGATTATTATTAGTTTTATTCCATATAAATACCATAATAATAACGATTGATACGGAAGTTTGTCGTATATATCATTATAAATAATATTTTCCTTTTCTTACTCCCACTAACTCATGTAAGATAAAAAAACTGATATTATCTTTAAATTATGACATACAGTTAAAACAATATTATTAATTATTATTTATATATATCTGTACAAGATTTATCAGACCAAAATCTTGACGGAAGCGTAGTCAGCACCTTGAAATGCTGTATGAATGGTCATTTTGTAAACGGTAGTGATAGATTCCTATGAATCACAAACGCCCTGAGGGTAGAACCGCCTAAATAGTTACCCGACCCGTTCCGGCTGCGCGTGCATGACCAAGCCGATGACCTTCGCGCTGCCGGATTAGGCTTTTACACCCGTTTTCTTCCTTTGTTTGGAATGTGGAATATATGAGAATTTGAGGGTCAGTTAGTAAAATTGTTGCAATATGTATTTATATGATAAACACCATAGCTTTTGGCCATAAACTTATGGCTGTTAGGTAAAATGTTATTACGTATATGTATAGTTTTTTAATTGTTTAAAACTTTTCGTTTTTTTTGCCACCCGAATCGCACAATCATCGGGTATTTTTGTTATGTAGGTGGATTTAAAATATTATTAAAATAGACAAGAAATTAGATTACGGAAATTTAAATCTAGACGATCCCCGTGGCCGAGTGGTCGACATACCGGTCTGATACGCAGTGGGTTTCGGGTTCAATTCTCGACCAGAAAGACATCTGAATGATGAGTTTAGATTCTGTTCTGGGTCTGGGTGTTTGTGTATTCGTCTTTGTGTCTCCATGGTACTCACGACACAGGAGAAAATAATGTGGGCCTATGAGTGTAGAAAGCATTTATATTTATAAGTCTCTCCTCGGTCTGGAATCCGTTAATATGAATTTATTAATATAGGTATATCATTGTGTAGAGATTTTATTAGTTATATAATAACTTATTGCATATCACTATCGAGCACTTAACATGAGAATTAAGAAATATTAAAGCATTGAGATACCCTTCTCCAAACCTAATGCTTTTAGTAAAACGAATCACGACTCCGGTACCAGGGTGTAATAACTCGTATCAGAATGCTATCGCCGGTGCTATTTCTCAACTTACATTGTAAATTATCTGTGATCAGAAATTGCAGTCCAAACATTATGGAGACCCGGAGATAAGGTATATATCTCAATAACGAATTACTCCTTCAATCAGAACTTGACGTTTTATTTTTGTGAGTGCTTTGATTGTACGCGGTTTGACATTTGATTTTGAATTTTAGGTTAATTGAGCTGTCAAAAAATGTATCATTATATCCAAATTACATAAGATAATTATGTTGTGGTAATAAGTATAATTATTTTAGTCATTTCATAATTTTATAGCATAGTTAGAAACTGTTTTATATAAAAGAAATCGTTTTAAGTTCAAAATCAACGTAACATGATCATAATAATGATGTAAAATAAGTACTTAAATATTAATAAATAAACATACAATAAAATCTGCTTGAAATAATAAAAGGCGGAATCTTCGTTATCAAATTTTAATTAAGAATAACTGAATATGTTTCGACAAAGGGGCGTAAATCAGGATGAGTTTTCAATTATTCATGTCGGCTCTTTTTAATTGTATTTGCTGAAATTTCTCGATGACTTCATTACATTTCGGGGTTCAGTGTTAACTCGTCCGCTTAAACATTCAATTTGGGTTCTCTTAATCTCGGGAGCCCTTACAGTACGGTCAAATGCATTTTAATTATGAAATTGACATATCGTGAGTGGACGCGGGGGCAGGCAGCGCGTACATTTTATGATTTAATAAAAGAGTTTGGACTTATGAAATTAATTGGAGCCGAGCACCCGCCTCGGCCATTTCTAGCGGACATTTGTGATATTTATCCAATGAATATTTATATGTTTGCTCGCCAAAATAAGGGTCGCGCTGTTTTGTTAATCATACCGAGCACCGAATAAAAGCAATGATTTACTTTGTTTTTATATTTGTTACTTTGTTATATTATGTTACATTCGTTTTGTTACTAAATTTTAATTGTTTTATGCTGATTACTTCATTATATTGTAATTAAAACATGTAAGGATCATTTTGGCAGCAAATAAAAAGCATTGTTGAAACTGACATGTCATAATTCGTACACCAAATAAAATTTATTGGCAATAAATTGTACAAGCATATTAATTGTATGTAGTAATACATTACAAACAAAAGCAAAGTGTTGGTGTCATAACAATGTTTGTACAGAGTTTCTCTTGACGGAACGTACGATAAATAGTATTTATTTCTAAGGTCGTACTTGTTCTTACGTCCTACAAAGTGAATTGCTTTCAAATTATGTCCAGTTAAATTAGTACCATACAATTATGCAACAAAAATCAATGATATTGTCGTTACATACCGCATTTATCAAGTATTACTCGGTGTAAGGTCATTGGTATTTAACCAGTTGATCACGGTGAGTGAGTTATATAGTTGATTTTTGGTATGATAAAATATTTGAAGGCGGTACAATTATCCGTGAATTCCACGCGGCATCATTACCGCATCTATAAACCTCAGTCATCACTATAAGCGTACCTTTTTTTGTTACGAGGGGTTTGTTACGAGTTACTTCGAAAGGTACCCGACGCTGTGGGAGCAATGCCGGGTTATGTGGGATTTTCGAGCGCAATGCCCGTTCGGGCTCTTTTCCAGCGAGCATGTACACTCACCGTGCTTTACGACGGCCTACGACCACACATGCTGACGTTCTTTGCGAGGTCGCTTGGCTGGACGGTTCGAGCTTCCACTATAGTCGCTCGCATCCCCGGAATCCCCATTTTTAGTCGCCTCTTACGATAAGCAGGGGAAACCGTAGCCCTATTCTGGTCCCGGAATTACAGGGACAACTATTATAAGCGTACCTGGGTTCATTGGAGATTACCATGAGCAGCAGTTACCTCTTACCATCAAGAGGACTGTATACTACCACATACTACTTTATTTTTTATAAGATAAAGATAACAAATGAACCTTTATTATATCTGTATACATATAAAAAGCACTACCGTTGTTAGGATAATATACAAATAGGTTTATTAAACTCTAAACTTGTATGTATGTTAATTTGCTCGTATGTTGTTAACAGTTCGTTAAATAAATAAATGAGTATTACGATAGTATACATGTTAGTAATTAAGTATCTGCTGTCGAATTAAGGTGATTAATTTTTAATTAGAAATGTTAAGTCACCGTTTGGTAATGGCATGTAAGTTAAGTAGGCCTTAAATTAGTTTTATATCTAACAAGAATAATGTTGTACTATTAATTTTGTATTTAACTTTTTTAAATTTATAAGATATAATGGCAAAAAATGTATTGTGTAGTAATAATTTCATTCATGGCTCAAAATCTTGGGTAGGTTTTAATGACCCTGTCTCCTTATCAAGTTGATATCTATCTATAAATTCTATAATCATTACTAGTTACCAATATATTAGGATATTAATAAAAATCTAATTTTAGTATAAAACTGAAGAACTAAGAATAAAATAGAAAAGATTAGAATTGAGAAAAATGATTAAAAAAAAAGCTAAAATCATTGAACATTGCGGTTCCGAATTAGTGGATTTTGTCCATATTTTTTATTAAATTTAAAAGTGTGTATATAATTAAAATGTATATAAATTAAAATGTTACAATCTCAATTAAATACTATTGAAGTGCTTGTTAATATTAACTGGTGGTTAATATTAACTGTAAACAGGAAGACAATCTCGAACAACTTACGAAAAGCTCGAGGCGAGGCATTAAGAATTACGTGAAAGTTATCGAACTAGTCTTTGTTCATTCGTTACCGATATCAGTATGTCTGACAATGAGCCAATAAATATATAAAAAAATGCTATTAATATCATGAATAATGGTATTTGAATATTGGTATAAGCATTTACCAGGTGGTAGAACCAATGTAGATCGACCGGGGAAGTGCCACCGCCACATCGATTTCTAGCGTAAAGTAGTTTCTGCGTTTGGGTGGAAAGGTGTGGTTGCCGGCTCACTTATATATGAGGCGACCATCTTAGTCCTCGGGAGGAGCAACGCATCTGTGATCGACTTCAGATATAACCCTTGCTCTATAAGAAGTTGCTTACATATGTCCATGGGCGGCAGTAATCACTTCCCATCAGGTGGGCTGTTTGTTCGTTTGCTACTTCATATATATATAAAAACACCTTCAAATTATTTAAAACGCAGTTTAAAACGCAGTTAAAAGTTAAGGGATTCGAGTCAAATAAAGTTTTATTGAATTTAAAATACAATTTCATTTGCATATAAACTTACTTAGAAACAATACCATGATCAATAAAGAGAAAAGTTCTTCGAAATTAGTGTCTATCATACCTATTTTCTTTAACTTTGCTATCAAAGCTTAATATGCGCAATTTAACTTTCGTTTCTCGCTTCTGTTTAGCGGTCAAGCAACTACCCTAAGCTACTATTTTTAAGTGCAAGTGCTAACGCTTGCTACATAGATTGTATTGGTTTATCATTAAGCTAATTAAGGACAGTATTTTATGATGTCATTCAGGCAAGTATACATTTACATGTGCAGTTATTAATTTCCGTTTTACTTTGATGGAAAGTAAGAGAAGCAGTATGACAATGTAATACATGTAAACATTAAAATTGATAATGCATTATTTTAATATTATTTTTGGCTTATAATGAACCGTTTTATACTAAACCACTTAGATGTTATATGTTGGAAATGTAAACTTCTCTTATAACTATAGGTTACTGTACTTTTAGCACTACGCGTCAAACACGGTGTTAATAAATGAGAAATTATATTTTTTTTACTTTCTGTTTGCAAAAAATTTTCTTAAAACTGTATTTATGAAATACTACGTGACATCTAGAAAGGGAGGAGGGGTCTACTTATATACTACGGATGGTCATCCTGAAGAGGAAAGGGGGAAATTTATCAAGAATAGGTTACTTAGGATACGTTCCGTATACAACTTAAAAAAAAAACGCTTAACGCTTTCTACACTCATAGCCCCACATAGGATTTGTACACACAAAAACGAATACACAAACACCCAGACCCAGAATAGAAATCTTAACACATCATACACATTTCTGCCTGGCTGGGGATCGAACCCGGGACCCAATGCGTGGCAGACCGGTATGGTGACCGCTCTGTCATTCGTCATTCGGCAATATATAATGAAAACTGCCCTGGGAACAAATTAAATATTTTTAATAGATATTTTGTCTATTTCTAGTCACCAGATATTAAGATTTTCTAAGTTCACGTTTCAAGCTGTTAACAATAGCATTTAGTTACGATACTACGTCAGGTTATATATAAAAAAAGTTTCGTGACCGCAACCAGGATTTCCTTTATGTACATATATAACGAATCAGACTTATTTCTATTTGTTATAAATAAATAATATACATAAGTAAGTAATAAACTATACCTGAAGGTAGATATAAAACTTTGTGTCCTTTTTTTACCCGACTGCGTCAGAAGGAGGTAATGTTTTTCGTGCGTATGAATGTATGTATGTTTGTTTGTATGTTTGTCCATTTCTTTGGCACGCGCTACAGCCCAAACGTCTTGACGGATTATGACGTATGACATATCATTAGAATCGTCTCAGTTTGCATTGAGACGTAGGCTATATAATTTTTAAAAATGGCGCGTGGAAATAGAGGAAAAAGAGGGGGGGGAGGGAGCGATTTTTTTACAATAACGAAAATATCGGTATCAAATGGAAGCTAGTAATTAGACCGGTCTAGAAATATATATTGTAATACTTTTACTTGTCTATTTTGCAAATAACTTATATAAGCGTTAAGTGAAATATGTATATCCGTATATGAACTAAAATTTCGTTTTAAGCTGTCGGTTTTTTTCTTTTAATGTTTTGAACGATGTTACTAGTTCAACAACCTATTTATCGAACTTTAACGTGATTCTGTTGTTAGATAATAAAGTTAGACAAAGATATTTAAAAACTACTACAGTAACACACCTATTTATATATATCTTGTGGCACGTTTGACCCCGATTAAGTTACCTTGTAATTGAAGTTAATACAACAAATTAATTATAACTGACCAGGTCACTACGACGGATGCCTGTCACCGTCTGTAACCAGGATAGGAACACTACCTAAATATTCGAATCATGCGTTTGTACCGATTGTTAAAACAAACCTATAATCATGAGGGGGACAGATTGGAGATCCGGAGGAGTCAAAAGAAAAAAAATCAACAGGAAAAATTTTGTTTTGTTAATAAATTTCGAAGTCTATTTATTGAAAGTAATGTATTGACTTAAATTTTCTATCTGTTTTTCCTCGACCATCGCCTTCATATATGGACTCCTCCTTAACAAATTTAATTGATATCTAATGGTAATGATGAATCCAGCGTTAGATACCATCAAAAACATGGAACCACGCTTGAAAGGGGGACAAATATTTTCAACATACCTCCATGACAAAATAAGTGTCCATCAATAGTTTAAGTAATTACACAATTAAAAGCATTATAATCTCATAATCTTTATTACTTAAGTTCATCTGATATTAATGATCACCTCTAGAAAATAATCTTTATAAAGAAAAATATTTTCTACTAACAAATCTATTATTTCAAGAAGTATTTAATACCACTTATATTTCATTACATTTTTTTTATTTGAATCACTTGAGTGATCAATTATCACGTTTTTATTATTGGCTCAATCTCGATTATTAAAATGACCGGTTTGTATGGTATGCTAGGTCCTATCCAAAAATATTAGCTGTATTTTCAGTACTAGTGGCACTGCGGCTCTTTGGCACACATCAATGTCCTTATGTTTGTATACCTATAAGAAAAGGTCTATAAGGCTGTATGTTTGTATATAAGTACCACCATAGTTCACCGCTGGACACAAGTGCCCACTAATGGGGGCTTTGCAGATTTGCTATACTTTTTGGTTACTCTGATACAGAGATAGACTCTGTTGCCCAACTTCTCTATTTTGTGCTCGCCTCCTTCGGCATCTACGGGAAATGAGAAAGTAGCATTATTCAGGACCGACACCATACACCTTCTCTATCTACGTAAACTTAATCAAAAAAACTCAATCTTTATAAAATAAATTAATTAAGATAATGATACGATTACCTATTTTATTTCTATCCCCAGTGTATATGTTTAAACATAATATTTGGTAATATTTGGTAAAAAGAATAAAGGTTCAAGATGATACACTTACGTGTCATTTAAAGAAAATTGAAAACTAGAAAGAGACCACATCATTATATACAATAGATAACAAACTTGGACTGCATTTCTCTCGCAATATTTTAAGTGAAAGATAAACTTTCCATTGTACATATTTGACATTATTTTGGCTTTTCGCCATAAAATATCAGACAGCTTTTTCTTCGGGAAACAGTTTTGAGTCAGATCATGTATCCGTATCAGACGTGGCTGACACTTTGAGCAGAAACGTGTAATTTTCGTTATTCTTCAAATTTATTGGTTGTGTTTATTTACTAATAAATAATTCGTATCCTGAGATATTTCAAGCAGTCTCTATAAAGTTAAAATTATATTGCTGCAGTGCCTACATAAGTGTGACAGTCATTACAATGTAGACAGTAATTACAATGTAGACGTCTAAAATCTAGACGTGACATGTACAAAAGATGCTGATTCTAGTTTAAGTGTAGTTTAAAGCATTCACAATTACGGTCGCTTACTTCACATGCAATAACTAGGCAATTTATAACTCCGCACTTATAACTCAACTGAGTAATGCGCAAACATTGTAATACATTAGCAACGAATAATTGATATTCATTTCAACCCTACGCTAAATGCCAGGAATGAGGTTGCACGCGAGACCCGTTTGACGATTTATCGTGTATTTGGTTAAAAAACTGGTATTACCTTACCACATTGCTTCATTAACAAGTTAATCAACTGTAAGACACAAAAGACGCTTTGTTTTCTGATATTACATACATATTAAAGCAGAAAGCAAATTTTATATGACTTTATATGTATAGCTGCGCCTCGCGGTTTCACTCGCTTTAATTTAATTTAAAATTGTGATATAATTTATTTTAACTGAGACTTAATATTACCGTAGGATACTTTACCGTAGTATACGTTAAGTACAATATTAGCCCTATGAATATCAATATAGTATACAGGTTTGGTTAAATGCGAGTTCTATCCAATCTATATATCAAAACGTATATAAATATCTATGATTACTTATTCGCAGTTTTCTTGCAACCGACGTTCAGATACGCGACACTTTCAATAGAATTAACTGTACGGATAAATTTATAAGTTTCTATCATGTAAATGTCTTTGATTTGTCTCGACGACCCGCGTGATAGAGCGGTCACCATACCGGTCTGACGCAGTGGGTCCCGGATTCGATCCCCGGCCTGACAGAAATGTGAATGATGAATTTAAATTTCTGTTCTGGGTCTGGATGTTTGTGTATTCCTCTCAGTGTGTTCAGGGCACCCACGACACAGGAGAAAATCCTACTGTGGAGCTATGAGTGTAGAAGACTTTTTTATATGATAAAAATTAATCGCTTACATATGTACCACGCGTTTTTTCCATCTCCGCCCGCTTGTGTTATGTATCACGGTAAAAGTATTCAATCTGTTAATCCAGGACATAACTTATCTGTGTGGTAATTTTTATTCAAACCCAGTGGTTTTTCTGTGAAATAGTAACAAACATACATCCTCACAGACTTTCGTATTTATAATATTAGTAGAGCTAAGGATATTTATGTACACGTATATGCTGACCTATAATAAAATGTAAATAAAAAAATAAAAAAAAACACGCTTTCTACACTCATAGCCCCACACTAGGATTTTCTCCTGTGTTGTGGGTGCCATGGACACA
>DWNE01003510.1:0-16569 GCA_018249875.1 Cecropterus toxeus
ATATTTCGTGAACTTTATAGACTCCCCCCCCCCTGTCCAGCCTCATGTGATTAATAGACAGCCCCTATGTATAATATATAATGTTTCGGATCTCTGTTTCTATCAATGTAAGTATCCGGTAACATTAAATACATATCCGTGTATTTATCTTTATTAATAATAAAATAATCGTAAATATTTAATAATTGTGTCTATTATAAGTCGTATACATTGCCTTAATCGTATTCATTAATTATACAAATGTGTCCTTTACGGTCTTTATGGGCTTTGAAACTCAGTTTATTCCTTAGTGAACACGAGTAGAAATCCCGAATAGCGAACAGTTTTATGGTCAAAGGCGTAATAAGAAAAACCGTTCGTATCCAAAACCGGATTTAAGTATATACAGATGTTACTTTGATTAATCATGTTTAGCTTGACTTGCACAACTTTGTATCCGCCGATCATTTGTAACGCGTGTCGTGTCTTTATACTACTTTCCTTATAATTACGTCTTTGTATGTTATATTTAAAAACATGCATTTAAGAAGTTATGCGTCTTTAGCGTAATTATAAAAAATATATATACATTTTACACTGTCGATATACGATTGACGATGATGGCTGATCGATGTATGATAAGTAATATTTATCATTAAACATAATAATTACTCAAATCAAGCCTAGAATATCGAGAGATATGCATATAGACCTCCTTGAATGGATTCTATTAAATAAGATTTTAATACTAACGTCTAGCTAGATGCTAATATGTGTAATAGACAAGACAAACGTGTATTCATCGCTGTGTCAAGTTACCGACAATATATTTAATATCTCACTCGCACGTTAGAGCCGACTATATTATGTCCCACTCGCACCGTGTTGCACAATTTTTGTGGGAAATACTAAACCTAAAAAAAATAGGCTTACAAAAAGAGAGATAAATCATTTATTTCAAAAATGTAACAATGAAGAACAGAGCCCTAGGTATCCCGTTCGTCTGCTTGTTACATGTAATTTGTTTTCTTTAATAATAGTTATAATATCGCATGTGCATTTAGACGTATTGAATACATTACATTTAATTTCGTTTTTAATCCTTTATCCCCCAATATATGCAAGTACGCGAGCGAAATACATGTAGACGGGAAAAGTTGAGACGCTTATATAGTAAGTACAACATCAGCCGATATAGAGAATCGCAATTCCCACCGAAACAGAAATAAAGCGTCAATAAAATAACTTGCGATTTAATAATTAATAGGTACATTATATAGTATAATTTAAGGCGAAAACAATTTTATATTAACCCAAGCCGAAGTTGTATAAAAAATTTAAAGGTGCGACCAAAATGCGTGAGAAAAAATGCTGCCTTGATGTTAATAATTCCAGAGATTGCCATCAATAATACTGTGAATACTTTCATTCATCCTCTTCACAATAGAATTATAAAAGGGGATGTCCTTTAAAACATTTTTACAAAAGTCTATCGACGTGAATGCTTGTTATTGAAAAATAATAATTCATAACGCTTAAGTTTTATGAATGTTACTACTGTTGCTCTGCAACGCCTATATGTTTGAACTTGTAATGCTGGAAAAATGTACCTTGGTTTACAAAGCAATGGATCGACATGATGTTTTGCATAGCGGTAGTTCAAAAGTCCGGATACCGCTTCAAATTTTCAAAATAAAGACCACTCAATCAATCAACAGAGACATCTCAATTATCGTCAAGATCATTACCGTAAGATCATGACGAGTACAAGCAAAATATTTTACAAACAGTTACTGTATTGTGGTACTACGGTTATTATCATATTAAAATTAATATGATTCAACCTATGGAGATATTGCAACCAGATGGCGATTGCTATGTTGCTATTTATTAATTACACTTCAACATGTACTTTATTGAAGTCCATGCTACTTTATGTGACGTAAACAGTACCCAGCTATGAATATTCAATAGAATGACAATACTGAAGCTAATGAACAATAAGTACAATTGTTTTACTGGCCTACATTCAACGTAGAATATAATCGTCGTAGAATAAAGGCCGTCAAAGCCACATATTATCATATTAACAATTCTATTTATCCTTAGACTTCTCGTAACACCCAAATTTACCGTATTCAATATTAACACACAGATTAAACTGTGTAGTGATTCTCAGCGCAGTAATTGGAATGCTTAAAATTTTAGGTAGCCGGCAGTAGGTATTGTTTAAGGTTTACCGATACCTACACGATGAATACCAATAAAATATATATTACGAAGAGATGACTAAGAGCGAGATTGTTGTTTCGGATGAGAATCGAATGTCGCGTAGTAGAGGCAGTGAGTGACGGATCGGCGAAGTGCGGCCGCACCGAGCGAGGGGGCCGGAGCGGCGGGCGGTGACGTCACTCGACTAATAATTTCCATTGGGGCGAGCATGCGCGAACGATGCCGACGGCACCCGAACGCCGCCGGACCGAAGCCAACCAGAGCTACATATTTTCTAGTACGCGGTCGCCTCTCCAATTCGCACGTTCTCTCGTAGCGCGCAGTTCGTGGTATTAAATCATAATAATCTTATCGAGATTGGAGTCGTCCGGCGCGCATCGTGACAGTGTGAATGAAGTGGGAGCTTCGAGAGGTGAAGCTCGGCCGAAAGTGCGTCTCGCGTGTGTGGCCAGTGTAGTGCAGCGGGCGGTGTGCCTGTACCGCCGCGACCTCGTTCCGCTCGAGAATTCACTGGACGCGGGGCCGGCGCTCCGACTTTCTATCGGGCGCACGGGAAACCGACGACCGAATCGATGAGGAGCTGCGCTCGGTCGGAATGTCAGCTCGTACATTGATCGGGTGAGTCTCCGTTACGGTGTAATCGGCGACTTCCGGGTGCTTTCTATTACGTACAATAATAACAGATACCGACGGCAAAATCCGCAGTTACGGCCGATCTAAATTTGTCAATCGGGCGTGTGTATACATCACGGAGGCCATGCGACGGCCTACGGCGGCGAAGGCGCGGACGTTACACACCGCGAGCCCCTCATGAGCGAATGACACAAAAGAAAGCACGGCCACCCCGCTCCGACGGTCCTCGGTCTTTAACCTATAACTTTCCTTGTATCGCTTGTTTGTTTACTACTGAAACATCAAGATTACTAGTGTTAATTAACACGAATCGATTATAATTATAAATAAACAAGAATAGTAATATTGCGCTTCAAATATACTTAAACAAATTTGGTAAAATTCCATGTTGTATCCAAAATTTCTACTATAGTAAGGATGTGTAACGTATAGTACAGAAGAGATACCGATCAACATTGAAACCGGTTATTTTCGACGACATAAAGTGTTCTAATGCCATATGTTAGCAACGCTCTTAAAAAGTTTATCCGGTTCGCTCAGACTAAAATTTACCGTGATTTGAGTTAAAAAGCTGTAGGTATATTATGAGGTATGCTGAGTAACAAATATAAAGTTCACTGAGAAAAAACATAACTGAAAACATTAAAATAAAAAGAGACAATTACATAATTAATTTTACTTATTAGAATTACCTAATGAACTGGAAAAAATGTGCAGTAACTTGTCGCCAAATACCAAAAATCACAAATATCACCATGTAAAAGTTCATGTAAAAGCTTTAAACACAAATACATGTGATCAAATAAACACTAAGTAATATGACAAAAGTATATGTAACGCTTAGATTAATTCCCTAATCCATACATAGTACTAACGTTTCTAATCTGTACCTGAAACTTTCTCAAATGAATTTTCTCCCAATTTCAGGCTCCATCCAACCCAATGGTGATTGGATGACGATCTCAGCTCGCTCCCTGGATAAGGAGCCGTCGCCACCCAAGCAGATCAACCTCGCGGAGCCGCTCGTCGAGTCGGTGCGCGTGTACCTCGCCAATGAGCTGCCCGCCAAGCAGCTAGCGCTGGTGCCGCGCGCGCCCTCTCCGCCAACCCGTCAGCCCTCGCCGCCGCCGCACTGCGATGTCGACATAGCTACGCACACCGCGCACGAGGAGATCAAGGGCATCAACTTCGAACCACGCCTCAAGCGAAATGACCTGAACAACAACGCGTCGCGACGTCAAGACGACGCCAGACAGAGCGGCGAGATGCCCAGCCAAGCGGAACTCATGCAGCGGCAGCCGCTGCTGGCACGCAACGTCAAGATCGACGCGCCGCAGCCCACCACTGACGAGTCAGACCCCGACCAGGACCACTCACCGCAGCGCACACACGGCGGCGACTTCGTGGTTGAAATACCCCCCGGCGCGGTCAGAGAGGAGAGATATCCCAAAGAAATTGGAAAAACGATAATATCCTTTTTCTTTTTGTTTATTTGCGTATGTATAAACATGATGTCCCTGTCGTTGGTACACGAGCGACTCCCGGATCGGAACACGACACCGCCGCTCAATGACATCATACTGGATAACGTCACCGCGAGAGATTGGGGCCTAGCCGTGTCAGAATACCTGATCATGATCTCCACGACCGTAGCGATGCTGCTGGTCATCTTCCATAAACACCGATTTATCGTAGCTAGGCGTCTGTTCCTAATCATCGGTCTACTGTACCTTTACCGGTCGGTGACCATGTTCGTGACGGTCATGCCGGTTTCGAGCACAACTTACTACTGCAGCCCGAAGAGCAACAACACAACGCCCCTTCTCGTCATTAAAAGGATGTTCTATTTAATTTCTGGTTTTGGACTATCGATAAACGGGAAACACACTTACTGCGGCGATTACATATACTCCGGACACACGATGGTGTTAGTTTTGAGTTACCTCATAGTGGCCGAATATTCGCCGAAAAAACTGTGGCCGGTACACTGGGCCATGTGGTGCTCGGCGCTGCTCGGCGTGTCGTTCGTGCTCCTCGCGCACGGCCACTACACGGTGGACGTGGTGATCGCATACTACGTAACGACGCGTCTCTTCTGGCTTTACCACTCCCTGCTGGTGACGCCGCACCGGAGCGGGAACGGGTACAACCATTACATGATCCAGCGCGAATGGTGGTACTGGCTGTTCACGTACCTGGAGGGTAACGTGCGCGGGCCGGTGCCGCGGAGGTACGACTGGCCGCTGCCGTGGCCGCGCACCAAGCTGTTCAGCCGGCTCAGCTAGTGACGCGCGCGCGCCCTGCCGCCGCCGGAGCGCGTATGACGCTCACCTTCTGCGAATGCCGCTTCAACACCTGCAGCTCCTTCGGACTGGTCCGCGTGCAGATGGCCAATGTGAGCGTGTAATCGAACTGGTGCACGATCAGATTCAAGTAGACGGTCTCCTCCCAGTCGATCTCGGGATCGCCGATCGGCAGCTTCTTGGAGTCCTTGCGGAACACCTCGACGTCCGTCTGCGAACAAGCGCGGCCGGCAGGGTGGCGGATGAGCGACGGTGAATGTCAGGGCCCGGCGGCCCGGGCCGCCCCGAAAGGACCTACGTTTGGCTGTGCTATGTGCGATCGTATAAACGTGCGGACCCGAGGGTCCGATGCCTGTGAATTGTGATAACTAACCGAGCGAGTGAGCGCTCGCTTCCTAGCGCAAACTATTCTATACCGACGACCTCGTATGCTTTTATTGTTGAATAGATTTAAGATTCTATTTTAATTTTACAAAGATTAATAATCGATCAATTACTGTCAACTGTTGTTAGAATTTTTGTTTTTGTAAATTGTATATTTTATAAGTGGTTATTGATAAATCTCGAAACAACAAAGAACATACTATTTAGTATTTATTAACAAACTATACTGTGATTAGTTTTTGAGGTGCGATGAGTGATTGTCGGCGAGAGGTGTGCGGCGAGCCGCGGGGCGCTCGCCAGTGCGTACTTGTTGTAATAACGGCTTATTGTAAGAAATCATATTTTTATATTGTTTAAAATAAAGTACATAACTGTTATCGAAAAACTTTTTGTATTCCTAAAAATTGTCTGAAAGATTCTTGTGACATAAATCCAAATGGTGCTAATCAATGAAGTAGTTCTGTTTAAGGATTGTATTGAATGAAAAGCATCTTTTTAGAGTGTGCACACTACACACCACTTATTTTTTTCTTGCACAAGTTAATAAAATATTGAAACATATTTTTATATTAGGTCATAATGGCAAAGATAATTAAAAGAGGCTCGAGAATAAAAATTGTAACAGTCACCATGGCAATACCTGATCAGAGTATAACATGAATATTTTTTTTATATCAAAATTTCATTTAATTAAGGAAATGAATATTATAATTAGAATACCAGTAAATATATAGGTAAAGAGAGCGAAGTATAAAACTATAAGTACATACATTTAATATAATAATTGACGGAAGATCGTGACTAAAACATCATCCGATAAGATAATAATTGATCAGATAGCACATTTCTCAATATTTAATATTACAAGTAAATGCAATTAATCTAAATATTGCGACCCTCACTTCTTGCATCCAGATAGAATATGCTATAATAATTTACTAAAGTTCGAATAATGTACTGTGCGATCAGCCTTCGCATTTTAATATTTTATTAATTGAGCATATTACCCTATGATGGTAGGCTAGCTAAAAACGGAAACAAACTTACCTCGTACTTGGGCAGATACCGCGAAGAGCCCTTCACGTGTCGCTTTCTGACGAAGAACAGCAAGTCGTCGCAGTCGATGGACTGCTCCTCTTGGAACAGGAAGTGCCGGACGAAAAGATCTGTCCAGTAAGTGGTTCCCTGCAGCACCACAAATCCTGACTCTGAAACAAACAATGAATCATGTTGCAACGGTGCGATACACTTTATCCATGATTTCTTCAAATTAGAATCTACGTAGACATCGAGTCGCGTATTTTAAGCAGTTTCAAACATAAATATATTTGTAAAATGTGCAATATTCTAGTATGCTTCTCATTCTGCCGATAAGTACTCGGATTTACTAAAGAAACTGGTTAATAAGTGCCTTTTAAGATTATTCTACTAAAGATGTAAACATAGAGTAGTTGTAACTTGCATAGTTTATGTCGACACGGTCGCCCCTACTACATGTTCGTGCAGTAAATTGTTGTAGACATAGAACATTCTATAGATTTGAGCTTATAATTTCCGTCTGGTTAGTGATAAGTCTGTAAACAAGGTTAACATGATCACTACAAAATATTTTCCCAAGCTTTTGAGATAGTGTAGAGCCGCTTACCGATGGATTTCACTGTTACCTTACTTAGGTTTAACTTATTTATATCGTGTACTGTTTTTTCGCAATTAATTCTGTTACACAAAAAGTACATGAAATTTGTAGAACCAATTTTTCATATATTTTTAAGAATCAGAGTACTCTATGCACCAAAAATTGATTGTAAAAAACTCAATTGTATTCAAATAAAAGAAATATTATACATAGAAGATTAATTGTATTCAGGTACATAATAGTACTATAATACTTTCCTAATAAAAAATAATTTAATATTGTTCGAGTTAGTTCGGTCAAACGTTGTTACTAAAGGTAAATAAAATAAATAATACATAAGTTTTAATTTATTGTTATTTGGCAAAGTTACCGTGAGAATGCTCTTAAGAGGGATGTAATTGCATGTATTTTCATTTTGGTGATATTGCTCGTATTCGTTAATATCATGAAGTGATCCTCTGTATTTTTTAATATATTATATAATGTAATATTGATTTAATCATTTCATTTATTGGTATTTAAAAAAGTGTTACTAATTTGACAAATTGATAGGAAATGAAATATTTGATTGGGACGAAAATATGATTTAAAATAATAAACTATATTTTATCAACACCCCTATATAATACAGAAACACTTTATTGTGGATGGATTATAATAATCATGAAAAAAAATCATTTTCCATCAAGAAACAAATATGCAGTCTCGAGACACAAACTAACAATGATGCGGTTGTGAGTCTACATTTTATTTGCACTGGCAGTAGCACTTGACAATTTTTGTTTGTGACGTCTTGTGAATGTAACCATTGTTGTTTTTTTTAAATTTAAATATGATTTAAAAAATAATTCACATCTATGTATTATTATTAATTTAGGCCTACGGCCGAGCCTTTGAGCGTCTCTCAGCCTTGGCGCACGTATTCGCAAACCTAAAAAAAATTCAATTCGAAACTCGGTGTCATTTGACTTTCGTTACGTTACGTCCCGAAACTACGGGAGAATTTTGAACCGAAAATCAGATTGTTTTTCGTTCGGAAAATAAACGAACGCGTGCGCCTTGTCGAGGATTTTGTTGAGACATTTGTTTTCAGGATTTCGATTTTGATAATAAAAATCAGAAATTCGTACGTATCCGCCGCACCTAAGTATACAATCCTTAATTAATTATTAAGCATTAATTTAACGATGTTGTCATAATCTTCCGTCATTACTGTATACTAATTATACCTGTATGATGCATCAGTGTGGAATTAATTTATATTGTACCATTAATCCAACATGCACTTAACAAATTTATAATAAGTTTGAACATTCCAAACCTATGATTTTTCTTTTACATTACCTACGTTCCTTAATAAATAAAATAATTGGGTCAATAGTTATAAATTTGAACTCTCATTAAAATAGATAACACAAAACTTTGTTCATACAGAGCTCAAATTTTTAATTAAGAATGCAATCTACAGTTAATATGTTTGAAACGCAACACACTTTACTTAATAGTATTATCTCATGTTGTTATATCTGTGAGTGCTTGCAGAGTTCAAACACTTTATAAACTATAGGAGCATTTTATGTTGATAAACTTTTTTAGTGTTAATATCTGTTGTTTATATTAGAGAGCATAATAGAATTAATATAAGATTAGGACATCTGAGTATTTGTATATTTGTAAACTTGAATGAACTGGCCTGATATAACGACAGCCTAAAACCAAAGCCCCATCGGAACCTTAAAAGGAATTATCTAAGATGTAAGTAGTATTTTCAAGATGTAACTAACCAATTATACCATTGCTGTTGTAAAATAAAACGAAGTTCAATAAATGTTTTTCTTAAATATGTTGTTTTACTGCTCCATTTTATTTTTCATGTATCTCGGAAATAAATAACCATAACGACACAGGAAAAATAATCAATCGAAAGTTAATCAACTAAATTCAACTTAGAATTATTTCATAAATTCGATACAATGGTTCAGTTCAAAATACACTATTTTACAACATAAGCCACTCATAGACTCTCTATTTTAACCTAATGACTTTTAATAATTGTTTATGATTCTAAAGTAAAGTTGCATTATTTGAGATACAACAGGTTTGCCCTCTTGCACCAATAATTTCTGAATTGAAAAGTTTGTATTTTGCATATACCTATACTTACATATTATCAAATACAATATTCTTTTACACATATAGGGACCTGCCAGTCATGACATAGGAAATACCCCATATCTCAGATTAGGATATGACCTTTGGCTTGTATCTATAACATGCATCACATCTGTGTAGAATGTTATATATCATATCTGGAGTTATCATATGTGGAACACTGAAACAATTTTTTAATGATTTCTGAGCCACACTATTTTCCACTATTCCACTTGTGACCCAAGAGGCTTGTTTTAGGGAGTTGATTTTTTTTTACCATTTACCTAAAAATAGATTGATCTTGTAGGCCATAGTGTGGTGTACATTACCTATGGCTTACAACTTTAAAAAGGTGGCTCATACCTGATCTATTAAATGCATATTGTTAAGATATATTTATACTCCTTAAGACTATTTATCATCCTTCGAACTACAATACTTCTTTTCTTGAAAGGCAAGTTGGATAATTTTATTTACAGATTACTGATCACTGATTATATTTTACATCTCTCTAACCACCTGTAGCCAAGGAAAGCACTAGAAACAATTACTACAGACACACACATACACACACACACACACACACACACATGATGTGTATGATCAGTTTCTCATGATCTTTAAATGATATTCATAAAAAATTATACAGGGGTCCTCAACTAATTGCAACTGAATATAAAAAGTGGAATATAGTATATAGTAAAATGCCAGTCTCAAACAGGAGCAGGACAGGAATAAGAACATCAAAATTGATGCGTAATAAGAAAATTTGATATTAAATAAAAAATTCAGGAAGCCCAAATCAACCATTTCCCTGAAACTAATTCCTCTCAATTTTCTTTGGGTACTTCAATACTCCCTTCGCCTCCTGCATCCATATGTGGGAGTAATGGCCCTTGAGGAAGAATAATACAGGCTATAATAAGACACATTTATAATTTTTATGGTCAGCAATGTTAGCCAAGCTTACCCAAAATATGTGGAAAATAGAAAATTAACTTAGTAGCCTTCAAATCCCTACGTATTCCACATCCATATAAATATGGTATCCATGGTATATTAAGTTTATGGAATATAAGTGACTGAGTCCACTAATACAACTTTTAACAATGCGCATACCAATGCTTTGATTTTGATACGACACTAGATTTCCCTAAAAAGAATCTTATACTGAAGTTTTACTAAACAGTGCCGTAACTTATCTTTTAAGCACCTAATACAATCTTTAACAATGACACACTTGGATTTTTTTTTTGATTCTGATCTCATTATTACAATGGCTCTTTAGGAACTGTGCCTTGTGCCAGGGTATACATTATCATTATTAACCTCTTCTGTTTCTACCCTGTAGCTGTAATGTCCCCAAGCTAGTGTCTTAGAAGAAGGATTAGATCATAATCTAGCACCCTTGCAGACACATAGATTACACATCACTGTGACTGTTCTGTACTTCACTGTTTTTCTACCTAAAAGAATATCCGCAGGTTTTAATCAACGAAAGGATAATAAACATTAATAACATTACTAAATAAATAATAAAAGATAACACTTACCATCCTTCATTAGCTGCCGCATCTCTTTCGTGCGCTGAAAATTAATCTCCTCGAGCAGCTGCTCCAACATGGTGGCATCCTGCAGGAACGTCGAGCCTCCCAGAGCCATTCTTCAGTTGGATAAGGATAATTCCCGCGAAACTCTCTAAATAAACAGTCACGCTTCATATGTCAACACATCCACGCTAATTTTTAATAAATAAACTGATACATCGAACGGACACTAAAACACACTGATAGTTCAGATTAAATTCAAAATAAGTCAAAGCGTTTATATTGGAAAAAATGTAATTGGAATGTGTTACAGGAAACAAACAAAATTCATCTTATAAGGCTATGAATTTCATACAGCTGCAAGAAACTAGCGCAAAGATTTACGCTTTAGACCGCTTTTACACATTCGTGTAAATAGGGTGTATCGACATACGAGCACGAATATGTAAAAGGTCGATTGTTATTTGCTTCATCATTCGTCTTGTCGCTCGAGACGCTCGCGTTTGGAACGAAACTTTTCAACAGTATTGTTTGCAATTTGTTACCATTTACTTTTATTGTCATTAAATTTCGTTATAGAAATTAAACGCCCATGAATGAATTGAATTGTTGGTGTAGTCAATCATGTATTACACGATAAAAAATATTAAAGATTCGGTCCTCTAAGAAAATTAATAAAATTGGTAATATTGATGGTGTAGCATCATAAGTACATAAGTACAGACACTTATATAGCAGCAGCGCGATAATACGATAATTATTGTATTATTCCTATATGCTTGGATTTTACTTTCTACTTTTTATACCTACCGCTACAAAATTTATTGAATTCCTAACTGACATAGTATTGATATTATGACAAAAAAATACGGTTACTCATTCCATTTAAGCCAAAGTAATCTTTCACGGACAATTCGTCGAATAGCTTGAACAAGCCCACGCTCGCAGGTGTAAAGATGGTATTACAGGTTATCTTTATATACCTATGTATCTAAAGAATAGTACTGAAATCTGAAATACATTATATATTTAGATAATAGACCAAAAGAAATGACGATAAGGTAAATATGCATTATTTGGTTTCCTCACATTGAAAATTGACTGGTCGATTAGACTATTAATAGATTGGGAAAGATAAAATGTACCTTCGATTGGCCTTAACTTGTATTCACACCGTGCAATTTAATTACTGGATGATTTTCATGAAATAGCATAGTGAATACATCGTATATATTTATTTATAGAACCCATTGACATTATTGTTGCCCAACATTCTATCATTTGCTGTGAAGTGACTAAATTGGTGTTCTTCTTCACACTAAGCGACATGAGTCAATTTTGTTGACCGACGGTATTATCAATCAGTGAACCAAAAAAAACGACCCGCGTGGTCGAGCGGTAATCGTACCGGTCTGACGCGCAATGGGTCCCGGGTTCGATTTCCGGCCAGACAGAAATGTGAATGATGAGTTTAGATTTCTATTCTAGGTCTGGGTGTTTGTGTGTCCATGGCACCCACGACACAGGAGAAAATCCTAGTGTGGGGCTATGAGTGTAGAAACCGTGTTTAAAGCGCATTTCTTGCGTGAGCTGGAAGGGTGTGGTTGCCGGCTTACCTATATATGAGGCGACCATCTTAATCCTCGGGAGTAGCAACGCATTTGTGATCGACTTCAGATTCTCCAGTTCTGTATGAAGTTGCTTACAGATGTCCATGGCCGGCAGTGGCCACACCATCAGGTGGACTGCATGCTCGTTTGCTATTTCTACCAGAATAAAAAAACATAAAAATAGGTTATCATGATGTTGGTTGATTGGTTATTACGATGAAGAAGAATTACTAAACTAAGAATATTTTTTCTTTTCATCATTCATATAAAATTGGACAACGGCTAAATTACGCCACAAAATATCTACGTTGCTATGTACAAGCGACAGAATGGTTAATTTGATGTTCAGCTCCATTTTTAGTCAGAAAATATCTCATCAATAAACTTAAAAGTTTTTTAATTTACTCTCATTAATATTTCATATCGTAGGTTATAAAATATTAATGAGTTTGACGTAACAAGTTTACATAAATATGTAGAATTGTAAGGTTTATAAATAGGCCCCAGGTCATTAATTATATGCGTGCTAAATTCTAGCGATATCCAACATATCCTCTCAAATTTTTACGTTTATAATATAAGTAAAAGCAAGCAAGACAAGACATAAAAATACAGATTTTTCGTGTTACCGTATAATAAAATAGAATTTTAATAAAAACTTTAGGTTCAAGTTCTCATTTTTACGCTTTTTCACTAAGGTGGGGTTTGGTAATGGTTGGAATTTATCGGAATAAAAGCCCAACCTCCATACAATAGTGGACATCTCCTTTCTCGATAATACGAGTCTTAAATCGTATGACTCTTCTATGTAACGACTTCCTATAAATAATCTTTGACAAAGTTTTATTACTTTGCAATCTACTTTGTCCTTGAAATGTAAGCTCTAAATCTTTTATTATTGTTTATTCGATGTTTATATGTAAAAAAGATTGTAAATAGATAAAACTGAGCATCGTGCGAGTTATTCACGTGATGTGACCTTAGGTTTATAGATGTGGTAAAATTACTTTATTGGTAAAATTACCCAAATGCAGAAAGTAGGTAATGTGTTTTTGTTGTATTTTCTTGTTTCTTATATAGATTGTATGTATGTATATATGTATGTATGTATGAACGTACGTATGTATGTGTTTATGTATGTATGCATTTTATCGATTCTGAAGGTTCAAAAACCTTAAGAAATTTATTTCAAATCGACTATTTTTACCCGAATGCGTCAGAAGGAGGGTAATGTTTTTCGAGCGTATGTATATATGTTAGTTCGTATGTGTGCCCATTTCTTTGGCACGCGCTACACCCTAAACGGCTTATCGGATCGTGACTTGTGACATAACATGAGAATCGTCTCAGTTTGCAGAGTGACATAGGCATGTATTTTTTTAAATGGCGTCTAGATAGGAGAAAAAGAGCGGGGCGGGCAATTGCCCGTCCCACTCCCTGATAATAATGATTAATATTATCGCGACGCAAACATTTTGTTTATTTTGGCCGAAGGTATTTTGCCGGAGGTAGCCGAACCCGAAGTTTCGGTCAGATAGTATTTGAAGGTAACGTAAACTTGTACAAAGAGCTACTTGGAAATTACGCAAAGGTCATATTTTTATGATGAGTACAAATTAAGCGTCAAAGAGGAAGTTATTCAGATATTTTTCGTAATCTACTAACAGTGGACGTAATAACAGAGTAAGCCTAAATCAAGGTCGAGGCAAAACCACAGATGCAACTATAATTTGGACATTCGTTCTGACTGTGTTTCGGCCATGGTTTCGTCGTGGTGACTAATACGGTTGAAATGTGGTTGAAAAATCGGCCAAGTGAGAGTCGGTCTCGAGCACTACGGGTTCCATACCATTATTATAATTTTAGATTCAAAAACAAGAAGATAAATCACGTTTGTTGCATGGGATCCCGCCCTTAAATATTTATACTATTTTATTATTAAAAGCTTTTATTTAACTTGCAATGTTTGTAAGTATGTTTATGTCAAATCTTGCAAGCTGAATTTAACCCATTACTTAGTGTCCGATTGAACGTAAATTTGGAACACACATTAAATTCTGATGACAATGCAATTATATGTAATCAATATTGTTGTAATTCTAAAATGGCCGCCGCAACAAAATGGCGGAATACATAAAAGTTCGTATTGGCAAAAGTGTCCAAGCCACCTAATATGGGTATCAAGTGAAAGAGTTTAATTTGTAGAATTCAATACAGTACGGAAAAAAGCTTTTTTTTAAATACTTTTCATATTAATTTGTTAATTTAATAGTTTACAAAATTGTAATTGAGAATTGTTTAATTGTTTGAAAAAAAAATAAAAAAGAGTCATAGTGAAAAGGTTCAATGACATTTTATCCTCCGATCAAAATTAACTGGTCAGTTACTTAACTGAATATATTCAATTAGTAAACTAAATTTCATTCCAGTCTGCTGGGTTGGCTCGTTTCATAATAAAAAACATTTGCATTTAAAGAAATTAAAGAATGACGACGGCTATCTATTTTAATTATCCGACTGCGTCAGACGGAAGGTAATGTTTTCGAGTGTATGTATGTATATTTGTTTGTATGTACCTATCTAAATTTCTTTGGTACGCGCTACATCCCAAATGGCTTGACGGATTGTGACGTATGACATATCATTAGAATCTTCTCGGTTTGGAAAGTAGGTACAAATAGGTGAAACAGGGGAGCGACGATATTTTTATTATCACGGTAATATGGGTATCAAATGTAAGCTAGTAAATAGGCCATTCTAAAAATATATATAGTATTTTGCTCTTGACAATTTTGTCAAAATCTTATATATAAAATTCTCGTGTCACAATGTTCGTTCTTGTACTCCTCCGAAACGGCTTGACCGATTCTCATGAAATTTTGTGAGCATATCGAGTAGATCTGAGAATCGGCCAACATCTATTTTTCATGCCCCTTAGTGATAAGCGTTGTCCACCCTTAACATTTATGTTTATTTTTTAGACATTTTTTTATTATGTAATAATTTATATGGCAAAACAACATTTGCCGGGTCAGCAAGTTTCTTATAAAAAGTTAAATTAGATACACTAGTGGAAAAAAAAGGGTCAAAAAAACAATGTATTTTTTTTTAACATTATTCAAATGGTTGTATTTCCGTTAAAAATGGTCGTACTGGAGTTTTAAGAAAAGAATTTGAAGCTTGATGTTTCCAGTTTTGATATCTTACGATAAAAAGTGGTCGTATTGAACTTAAAAAAAGTAAATTAAAGCTGAATAAACAACTTATCTGATACATATGGTGGTTAAGTTAGAAAAAAAATCCAACTTCGTAGACCATAAAAAAAGTTTTTTTTTTCGGAATTCATTAGGATTGAGCAGTCCATGTTGCTTTTTTATCATAAGATATCAAAACTAGAAACTTCAAGCTTTAAAAATCTGTTTTAAAAATTCCAGTACAACCACTTTTACCGGAAATACAACCATTTCACAAGCGTTAAAATAATTGCATTGTTTTTTGATATGAACAAAAAAATGTTTATACGCGGTTTTTTGTTTTACTATTTTTAACAATGTTATTAGTTTTTATTTACAAAATAGAAACATATTATTCGTTTAAATAAATCGAAAAATTATGATGACTATCTATCTTAATTTTCAACATGTTTTTATTTAACTTTTTTGGTAACAGCGAACATTTTTCCGATTGATTCATTCAACCACTTTTTCCTCCTTTTTAAAGATTTTGGGAATGACTTGTTAAGAAATTAATTAGTCATGTTATGTTAACGTGAAGGACAAACAAACAGACAGCTTACGATTTTATTATATGTAGATAGTTAATATAAACTTATATACTGTATAATTTCAAAATAACCTCCATTTTCGAGGGTCGCATGTCTTTTATGGTATAAAGTATATTTTTTGTCTGTATTTCATATACAAATAATTACGTAACTTTTCAAAAATCAGCCAATTGCGAGCGGATTTACGCACGAAGAGTTCCGTATAGTTTTTTTTATTTATTTTTATTATAAAGATGAAGTAGCAAACGAGCAAGCAGCCCGCCTGATGGTAAGTGGTTACTGCCGCCCATGGACATTTGTAAGCAACTTC
>DWNE01003511.1:0-16568 GCA_018249875.1 Cecropterus toxeus
GGTATCCCTTGTCTGTCGTAAGAGGCGACTAAAAAGGGACTTCCGGGGCTGCGGACGGCAATAGCGTGAGCTCGAAACGTCCAGGGACTACGGGAAGGACGGTGGACTCCGGGAAGGACATGTGAACGCCGTAAACACTAAAAGAAACGGTAATAATTATAATTACCCTTTCTACACTCATAGCCCCACACTAGGATTTTCTTCTGTGTCGTGGGTGCCATTGACACACGCAGACGAATACACAACCACCAGACCCAGAACAATAATCTAAACTCATCATTCATATTTCTGCGCATTGCATGAGACGAGCGCAAAGGGTTGTACCATTTCCAAATATAAATATTCATCTTCAGTCATACAATCCGTAATATTAAAATGAAAACGGAAATACTTATGAATGGAAATAGCAGTAGAATAAGAATGTCACTTAAAGTAAACCACGGCTTTAATTTAATTTAAATTTAACTAGTTTTAATTTAAACAAAAGAAAGATTCTTTTATTCATGTGTGGTAAGTTACCACATGTTCCATGACTACAGTGAGTGGTCAACAGTTGAGGATAAAAAATATTGTATCGCGCGTTCAAAGTTATTTATAGATATATGTTTGATTACCTAATCAAACATATATACTAACCAAACTAACCAAAATATACAATACCCAATCATAAATTTAGGTAACATATTTTTGGGGCTTATCTGAATTTATAATGTCTTGTTTTATACTATAGTTTATGGCATGAAGGCGAGAAGGTTTAAAAGCAGAAATCTTCGCTGTTCAATTCTAAAAGCACTACCATACATTTATTACTAGCTGAATTACCGTACCCGTGCTTCGCTACATGACAAAAAATAGTTTTTACTCGCTAAGAGGAGGCACATGAAAAGCGGTAAAGACCTTTCAGATAGTAAATGCCATCAAAAGTTTGCTTTTTTAACTCTCTCTTTTTATTTAAAATTGAGATCTGAAATATAGTCGCTATCTATAAAAAAGCGAAAAATATCGAAATCATAATTTGCCTATAAACTGGCCAGTTAAATAAGCTACATCCATGTAAAAATTCACGTAAATCGGACCAGTGGTTCTTGCAAGATCTCATTTTTCTTTATTAGTATAGATTTCTGCGTTATATAATGAGTTAGTTTGAAGGACTCTTAGTTCGGGCCGACCTCATGTAGCTCACTGACCTGATTAAGAATGTACATGGCCATATACCCATTATTAAGAATATGTGATCGTTTGTCACCACACCAAATCTGCAGTTCAACACATTATTTTCTAAATTTATCTCAATTTTTTTATAAACAAATTTTCACATTAGGGTTCAACTATAAATTACGTGACAAATTAGGGGAAAATATCTACGTGATATTATTACTACATTTGTACTATATAAATACTACAATACTTAATATACATTTTTAATTTGTTATTTAAATTTAAATGTATATTAATATAACTGCTGTTCTAATTTAAAAAAAAATCTTTGACTAAGATTAATGTCTGTTGAAGTCTTAGAGTAGTACGGGCTATAACAAAAAATGCCGGTTAAGTACAAATTGGACTCACGCACGAAGGGTTTCGTGCCATTTTCTACACAAAACCGCAAAAAAACATGTATGTTGTATAGGAGCACGCCCTTACTTGTTTATTAACAGAAATACGTCATCTGTGAAAATTTCAACTGTCTAGTTATTAGTTTATGAGATACAGCCTGGAGACAGACAGACGGACAAACGGACGGAATCTTAGTTCGGTTTTAACCCTTTGGGTATAGAACCCTAAAAAAGTGTATATAATACGGTGCTCACAAACATGGAAATTTATAAGAATCCTAATTTCAGGATTAATCAATAATTTAAAACTAAATGTTATTTAACACAGTTGTTGGAGCAATGTTTCGACAATATAATAAAACAATGCCAATATTGTCGTCCTCGAGTTCGCGTATTTGCAAATTTAATCACAACAACACGAACTCGTCTATACGCAGGAAGTTGGCTATGGCCGCGATAATCACTGAGTAGCTTCTTAACCGGCGAACTCGTTGCTAACTTAAACATAACTTGCTTTAAAGTAGAGATTCTCCAACAATTTTGATTTACGTGTGTTTTGTTTGGATGTTTTTATACATATAATAAGTTTTTATATATATTGAAGCACACGTATAATCAGACCATCTGATCGTAAGTAGCCATTTGACTAATGCAGGCAGCGTTTAGGCAGAAATAAGTGTGCCTCCGGTGTCAAACTAAAGTTGGTTCTAAAACCTTAGAAAATTAATCTACGACCCTTATAGTATATATTTCATTACACCTTTTACGTAGTTATCAAAATGAAAAAAGGTCATAACAGTCGGTAGGCTTTGTGAATACCATTAACTTCTTATAATGTGAAATAATAACAATTATAGCACTTTTTTTCAAAGCCCTCCCCCCTACCGAGCCTTAACGTGACAAGCATCGCCCCGGGCGAAAACACTCGAACAATGATATTTTTTGATACGAAGGTTTACATGAAACATTTTTTGTTGCGGGCGAAAATGGTGACCTTCTCAGATAACTACATATAAACCACAAGCTTTATCGGCCGACACATTATTGCTAATTATATCGCCTGGATTATAAAATTGAAACAAAATTACAAATAAATAACCTAATTACGGTACATGAATTAAATATGTAAATATCGACACGAACTATAAGTATGTTTTGTTATTTTAAATTGTAAACCAATTAAGTATCTAATAGCATACTGCCGTGAATGTAATAGAAATAATATAAGAGACAAGGTAAAGTTAGTTTTACCTATGAATTACAAGTATGTAGCTATATGGATTAAAATTACAATTAAATTATATTAACTAGTTCGCGTCGAATGCATATTTGTAAATAATACTTAGATAAATTATGTTGATGAAGGGTAACAATATCAGTTATGCAGAATTAGAAAGACTGCGACGTTACGAAAGACATTTTTTAATAAATTATACCACGAACTAAGAACTTGTAATAAATAATTATATCAATATCTAAAAGCAATTAGTTAAGTGATATAAAGAAACAATGAATATACAGTTGAACTACGTTAATATGTTATCGAAATCAATAGAGTAATGTATGTATATAATATATAGTGCTATAGTAATTAAGTAAACATTTGCTAGTGGATCTTATAGTTGAATTAACTTGGTAGAACTAGTGTAGTTCGACCGGGGAGGTACCACCAGCACACCTATTTCTAGCGTGTAGCAGTTGCGTTTCGGTGGAAGGTGTGGTTGCTGGCTCAATTGTATTTGAGACGACCACCTTAGCTCTCGGAAGTAGCAAAGCATCTGTGATCGATTTCCGATAGAACACCAGCTCATATTACGGTGCTTACAGATGTCCACGGCTGGGAGTGACCAATTTCTATCAGGTGGACAGCATGCTCGTTTGCTACTTCAGTCTGCATCTTGCGACATTTCTGTTTCTCTATTGAAAAGTTTCATTAAATTCTGTGCAAAGTCATAACTAGGGCTTCAAATGAACGGTACTAACTTTTATCATTGTTACCGCTAGGTATTTTAATCTAACGATATGTAGCTATACACTATGGTGGTAGATATCTACCAACGTAAATTGCAATTAGATATGTACTTCGGGCGTCGAGTATTCTGTGGTTACTGCGCAAAGTACTATTAAATTAAGTAAATTGTCTATTACGAACTTTGCTTATGACGCTTTACGCTTTGTAATTTAAAGACATTATAGTAAATGTACATTTCCTAGGAATTCCTTTGTTGTTTGCAGCAAAAACGCACGAGTCAGCCGCGAACCTTTGACCGGATATTACTGGACTCAAATGTTAGTTGAGTCTTTACTTGTATTGAAATGAGCTTTGAACACAAACAATGAACAGAATTCCAAAACACAGGCAATAAACTCGAATGCTTAGTGCGAGCGGGACATCACTCTTTCTCGGAATCACGAGCCTGCGTAATGGAACGCGGCAAAATGGAATGCAACCAAGACCGTTGGCCACTCGAACAATCGACTATTTAGCCTAAAAATAGTGACCACCATTAAGGCATGTGTTTTATTTTAATACTAGATGTGCCCCGTGGTTCCACCCGCATTCAAACGTCTAGTCTATGTTTGGTATGGCTAACTAAGACCAATAGTTCTGATACAAAAATTTAAAATAATGCAAGCAAAGATAAAAATAAAAATAAAATTATATTTAAACATCCGAAATATTAGTATGATACCTTCTTAGGTATTAAATACTGTAATCAGTTGTGAACCTAGAATATTGGTAATAATCTTGCTAAAATAAAAAAGTTCATCTTGGATGGCTGTAAACACCATTTACTCTTTATTTAACCAGATTGTACCATCTTGTAATATGTTTTGACTTTGACTTCGATAATTCACAATTCATTTATTTTGTCTTAAAAAGGATTTTTATAAGCAGGTTTAACAAGAGTACGTACTATCAAGTACAAATTTTCTCTTAGAAATGGTCTTATTACTGAACAAAATGGAATAAAGGAAAGTATTGTATAATCAAATCCTAGAATTACAAGGAACCTTCCAAATAGGTACTGATTATAATGATCATAACATAAAAAACGTTACACCTCCACACTAGAATTTTGTGTGTTATAAAGGTACACATAAACATAAATACACATATATATCCCCAGAAAAACAGTAAGAGAACTAAATAGCTTCACGTGAACAAAGTAGGTTGTTAGTTAAGTACCTATACTAATATATGTACAAATACCTATAATAAATAACATATATATTTATTATCACGTACTAATTTTCGCCTCATAATCAAAAATATTCAATTATCGTTCATTATTTATTGAGAATATGTATTATGTTTTTTATTGATGACAAAAATCCGCAAACAAACAGCAAAGGCGAAAAAGATACCGTAATAAAAAAAAAACATAGATTGTATTTAAATAGTCACTTTTACAACGTTAATCCTATGTTAATCTAGACCATAAAGTAGGTATGTGTGTCCAGTTGGAGGGGCCCCACATTTGGAGGGGCGGCGAAAACAGATTTGGGGGGCGGCAAAAACAGATTTGGCAACCTTGTTTTGTCATCAAGTCGTTTTTGTTTTGGTCGTCAAAATTTGTATAATGTGTGGCGAGTTCGCCCACGCTACGCCACTGTGTGTGTCAAATTTCAGCAAAACTCGACTCCTTACAAACTTTAAAATTAATATTTTTAATAAGATACTCCCTAAAACATTGACAAGGGTAATTGAAGTTATTTTATGATTTCTAAGAGTAATGTTAATATCGGTAAAAGTCAAGTGTCTATATGTATCTTATAACTGACTTCTCTATTCCGCTAATTTGGACATTCTAATGCTAAATGTAAAGGAGTTTGCGGTTTTAAACGAAATAAGGAAGGAACTTGAGCTGTTACTTTCTATCTAAATCTTGGTTATTTTAATTTAATAAATGTAAACACTTTTTAAAGATATATTAAATATGAATGAAAATTCATCGTCTGCAAATTATATTTGCCATAAACATTTTGGTAATTACAAGGGATTTCTATGACGTATCGATTTAAATAATCATGTACTTTTACTTAATTATGCTATTACTTAATTATGCGTTCATTAGTCAAAAGGCTAAAATATGTTTTATGAAATCAACTAACGTTGCTTGGAATACTCGTTCACAGAATTGTTATGTATCTTCAATAAAATATTGTTTAATAATGTAAAATATAAGTTCCTTTACCTTTGGATGTTCAGGCATGTTTTTAATTTAATTAAATATTACATTGTTTATATCCGTCAGAAGGAGGGTAATGTTTTTCGAGCGTATGTATGTATGTTTGTATGTAAGAACATTTATCAATTTCTTTAAGATGCGCTTCAGGTCAAATCGTTTGACGGATCATGGCATATAACATATCATTAGAATCTTTTGACTTTGCAGTGAAAAGGCTACATAAAAAGGGGCCATCTTTAAAACGTAATTGTCGGCTGTCGTGCCCATACTGAATAGTATTATGTTGATAAAGTAGGAAAATTTGGACTCAGCCTGTTAGTATGAGTCACGTTCGTTTACTCAAATTGATTATTTTTACTCCTTCGAAAAATGCACAATACATGTGGTGGAACCAATGTTCGAGCGGGGTAGTACCATACCTATTTCAAGCGTGAAGCAGTTCTTGCGTTTCAATGGAAGGGTGTGGTTGCTGGCTCACTTAATATGAGGCGACCATGTTAGTCCTCGGGAGTAGCAACGTATCTGTGATCGACTTCAGATAGAACACCTGTTCTGTATGAAGTTGCTTACACATGATCATGGGCGGCAGTAACCATTTACCATCAGGTGGACTGCGTGTTAGTTTGTTACTTCATTGATATATAAAAAACAGTCATAGCCAAAAACTTAAACGTTCACTGTATATTGTAATATTTAAGCGAAAATATAAACAATGAACGTCTTGAGGAAACGTAATAAGTCGTACTAAGCACAAAATACACGTTTTATTATGATGAATGTAGAATGACGCAAAACTTCCATGCCACATGTCGTTTCTGTCTACGAAATATTGTTATAGCAAATAACTACTACGAAAAGTCACTAAAGCGTGTTATTTTAGTTCACTGATACGGCTGCGTGGGCGAATGGTGTGGGAAACTTTGTATCATCGCATATGACCGCACAAAATCGTAATCGTATGTGTCACCCATATGAAACGGACTTAGGACAGTGCATGTGCACTGATACATTGCATTGGTTAATTTTTACAGCTTACGACACGGTATAACTTAGAACTTCTATAGTATTATTTATGTGATGACTTTTCGTAAGTAAGAAGTAACATTAATGATCTACAAATGATTTATGATATCGATTGCTTTTCAAATAGTTTAACAGTTCAAAAAAAAATTTATTAAAAATGTCTGTATTAATTAATTATCTCTGGATATCGTTTGAGATTTAATTTAAAAAAAAATTGCGATCTCGAAATCGTAAACGGTTGGTTTCCGTCTTTTTTCCAATTCGACTATTAAGAAGTGCCATATAACTATATATCATACTCAATACACTCGCATCTGTGCTTCTATATGCACTGAAATTACAGTAGATCTACTGCATTTTCAACTTTAAAATAAAATTTGTTATAGCAATGAACTATTTGTCGTCAAATGCACGGAAAATTGTCATTTACTGTAATTTTGTACAAAATACTGTATTTTAAAGTATTTTCCGTAGGAAACGCTGTAATTTTATAGTCACGATCTGATAGTACTAACTGGCATTATAGGTACATCATATTATATGTACTCCTAATCAAAGCATTGTAGCCTTCGATCACTAATATAAACTACATAAATATACATTAGTGATCGAAGATTGTAGCAAAACAATGTTTCCATTCATATTTCCTTTACATACAAAGAGGATGAGACTCTTTTGCACGCCTCGATTTACATTAGATACCCACCAAAACTTAATATATTATGATTGAGTCTTTAATTATTTTTTAATTGATATAACAATCATACTTATTCAAAACGACAACCTACTTGTAACGAACTTATGAATGAAATAAACTTGACATACATAAGTAACATAAAAAGGTTTTAAATTTAATATTATTTGAACAGGGAAGTATATACTGATAATATAGTAGTTTAGGAGTTTAGATAAAAGTTTATTCTTGCAGAAACTTAAAGAAAACTGTCATTTCATAATAGTAGGTACTATATTCTTAGTGTTGTACATGATATATTTTTAATATTTGTATCGTGGATTCAAAGTTTGTTGTTAGAAATAAACTATTAGAATAAACGAAAATCTCGTACCTTATATGTATTCATGATTATCCCAGCTTAACGGACCTTGCGATAACTGTATAGCTATTACCTATAATTAAAAGGTGTAAAATTGATAATCAATATGAATTATGAGTGCTGTAACCAATCAAGAGGAAGAGAGACAATGGGTTTTATTAGAATAACTGCGGAATGTTCCCACGCGTTAGACTTTGAAATTATGTGATGAGATCGCCGAAGCTTTTGTTGCCAACATGAACTTATTGTAAACTCTTTACGAATACTATCCCATTGCTGGACTTGGGTCTCCCTTGAAGCTATAGGCCATAGTCTACCACTAGCCATGTGCTGACCCGCGTGGCGGAGCGATCAGTGTACCGGTCTGACACGCAATGGGTCCCGAGTTCGATCCCCGGCCAGACAGGAATGTCAATGATGAGTTTAGATTTCTATTCTGGATCTGGGTGTTTGTATTTATCTTTGTGTGTCCATGGTACTCATGACACAGGAGAGTGTACAAAACGTTTATGTTTATGTTTATATGCTGATTAGAAGGCTTCACGTACTATTAAGAATTTTTTGCAAGCAAAACCATTCTCAGACACGTAATTCTAATGACAAAACTGTTTAAGTTCGTGATAATCTATTTTAAGGTTTTTGAAATATCTAGGACCGTTGAAAATTCAAAAAGCTAAACATCCGCTGAATCTCGTTCCATCGCTATTCAGGCGGACGGTTTTGAAAGCTGTGTGACGACTGCGTTAGAACGTTTAACGAGTTGCTATGTACAGTCACGGGCATAAATATATTGGTATGGATAAGTCAGTATGTCTGTATTTTTGCAAGATGCAAAACGAGTGTGGAGTAGGTAAGTACATAGGAGGTACCATCGCCACGCCTATTTCTAGCGCGTAACAGGTGCGTTTCAGTGGGTGTGGTTGCCGGCTCACTTTAATATGAGACGACCATCTTAGTACTCGGGAATAGCAAACCAACTGTGATTGACTTCAGGTAGAACCCCTGTTCTATGTGAAGTTGCTTACACATGTCCATGGGCGGCAGTGAACACTTAACATAACGTGGACTGAATGCTAATACTTTAAATTAGATGAAAAAAAGAAAACAACAGAAGGTCCTACAATAGGGCGACGGGAGCGGCCGCTCTAGGTGCTAAGTCCTAACTGGCGCCTCAGTCGAGAACAGACTTAAGGTGTTGTCGGGATCTTCCAATTTCATGCTTGCACGTGTACAACTGGGACTACAGGGATAAGCAATGAGAAGTCATGATTGAATCACGTTCCATCCTAAAACTGGCCTTGGGCCGGCACTGGTCAGCAATAATATATGTCTGAATGAGTTCAATCTATCTGCACGAACGTAGCATAAATATCTGATCATTCTACAGTATATTGAAGTGACGTGATGACACAATTGTCTCATAAAAAAGTATTTTTATATATATGTATAATGAAGTAGCAAATACGCACACTTAATAGGATTGTATTATTTTGCTTTGCATTACATCGAGCGCACGCTCACGTGCCCATGCCTATATATTTATGCTCGTGACTGTACCTAAGCGTCTTCAACAGGATACAGCCTTAAATATTTCCGTTGACACTTGTGTGAGGTCTCAACTCTCAACTGTACAATCGTTTCAAATAAGTGGTTAAGTAGCCGCATGACATCTTATTGCAGTGACACTCCTCTATCATTTCGTAATATATTATTTGTAGCTTTACTGCAACTTCATGAACAATGTATTGTTATTTCTATATATTATTGTGTTTATATTTGGAATGACATACAAAAAAAATCCAGTACATTTTCCTCTTCTGTTCGTAAAGCACTAATCCTTTCTCTTCTGCCTTTACAATCAATCAATTAAAAATAATTTCAAGTTTCAATAACAATGACAAAACGAGGACTAAAATTCTTTTTTTATTAAATAGACAGCTTCTTGTGGAACGGAATTAAAATATCAACTGATTTTGCATTAAGTCCTAATTATATCTTCGATTATCATAGTAACTTGGGAAGCTCTTTGCTGCACTACGTCGTGTCTTAATACAAATACCTAAGGTTAAAGCAGCAGGTTTCAAAAAGCGTTTGAAATTTAAACAAGTGTATAACGGAAACTATGCCATGAATTCATCGAAGCGCAAGCGTAGTGCTCGCTTAAAAATCGTTTTTTTATGACTGCATTTACTACGCAAATACTTCCGTACATAAATTTCTAGTTCAGTGTATAAGTGGTTTGGTGTGGTGCTTTATTCTGCTATTCCCCTTGGCAGCCGAATGAAAAACCGCCTAGAGATGGCAGCGTTCGTTGACCTGGTAAATGTTTACTGTCCTTGGACGGCGGCCCGCGTCCGGAGTGACGTCACCGCGGAGGTGCCAATGGGTTTCAGTAGGCAAGAACCCCGGACATTCGGTTTGGAACTGCTATAACTTTGGAAACATGACTAGAAATAGGTAAATGTTTATAAGCTAAATGCCCAATAACTCCTCGTGTAACATTAATAACAATACTTCTAGATTTGTTATGCAATCATATACAAAATCTACGCACTGAATACTTACTTAATTTTGATTAACATTACATAACCCAGACTTAATTACTAAAAATATTCTCACGCCTACGTTTACAGTAAGGCAAAATACCGACGCAAAAGACATAAAACATGCAGTTTTGGACAAAATCGTAGGTAGATTAAGGAAAGATATCATTAATTAAAAATACTGTCCCCGAACGCCGTAATGAGGTCATTGACTTCCAACAGCTCCATCCGAGCGACGTTGAATGAGAACGCACGAATTTAAGCAAATACAATAAGTGACGTAATGTTACTCGTCTTGTATTAAACCTATTAAAACTAAACTGGATCTAATAACTTAGTTTAATGAAAGGCGTGGCCGATACTCTAGTTTAACGGCTGAACATTATCTTAAAAGTTGAGGTTACTCAAGTGATATTAGCGTAGTTAGTTTATAGTTAGTGACATTTTGTTTATAAATACTAAAATGCATTTGTTAAGTCGAATTGGTAAATTGTTATTGATAGCAAAATATAAGGTAGTGACTCCGTCATTAACATATATTCATAATTGAGTTTAATTTAGGCAAGTATCAATTCCTGTACGGTAGGAAGTAAGCACTGTACCTAACTGCTTTCCTAATTAACAATTGAATTACTTAATTTATATACATTAAACATGTTACCAGCATTCGCGTAACTTTTATGAAGCTCGATATTAATCCATGGGAAATAGTAATTAATATCTAAACGTTCATCCATTGCCCAGCTAAGCGATGTACTTGTACTGTAGATAAGGGATGTACCGTAACCGAAACTATAAAATATCGGGAAAAAAATCGTAACCGTATCCGATTAAAACTTTTGGTTACTAACGGACGTGTTTCGAGACTTTTGTTTTAAGTAACACTTAAAATTTATTATGTAGTTATAAAATTAAATTATATGACTGATTATAAAAGCAAATGATAACATAGAAATAAAACCAAATTGTATTTTACGTTTAAAAATCCTTAAAATAATATTCATATCCGAAACTATCCGAAACTAACGCATAATCCAAAATAATTACATATCCGAAACCGGTATAATATTATTACCATATCCTTAAATCAGATCCGAAATTTTATATCCATAACAACCCTGCTGGAGATATAAAAACATTCCTATCGTTGAAGTAGGCACGAAGCGAATTAATGTAGGGTTTTGCCGTATCGGGGGCTCGCAGCCGATAGTGCGAGCGAGTTGGATTCTGGTACTTCCACATAGTTGTAGACTCGCGATGGCTCACACAGTTTTTGTGGAGCGAAGGTCGGCCGAGGTAACCACGAGCGATCTAGCATTCCAGCGGCTATGAATGAATAGTGGCTCGACTGGTCGAATGGCGCATACTAAACGACTTCGGATTAATTTGACAACAAACATTTAAGTTGGCGAAAACCGGAATGGCCGGCACCCGCCCCGTGGGAACGCTCGCCGCGTCATTGTCTCCGTTGATTGTCTGATCGACGCACTCGTGTAGACGGATTGTTCGCTTCGAGCTTTTTGTACTTCGAGTGCGTTGTACTGAAAACGGTTATTATGAATTTTAGGGTTTCTTTCGTACTCAAATTTTAGTATACTGTTCATAATTTCGCCAGTGTAAAATGATTTACTGTAATAGAGATAATTAACGAAAATAATTATTTAAGTTCAATTTTGATATATAATCTTGAAATGTCAAAATTTTAAGTAAATTATAATTCAATAAAGTATTTAATATCCTTGAAATTTGATAAGGTAATTCGTAGAAATTTGCCAGGTGCTAGAACGAGTATGGTTGGAGCGGGGAGGTACCACCGCCACTCCTATTTCTAGCGTGAAGCAAATAATGCGTTTCGATAACAGGGTGGGGTTGCCTTAAATATGTGGCTTACTTATATATGCGACGACCATCTCAGCGCTCAGGAGTAACAATGCGTCAGCATTAATTGACAAGGATAGAACCCCTGTCTATATCCTTACTAATAGAACGCTCTGATGTCAGGAACTATTACTGAATTGAATTTAAAAAAATGAGTTTAAGCTGATATTATCGCGGAATTGATACATTTTAATATTTTCAGTTTCGCCGTGACCACGATCAATGTAACTGCGTGAAATATCGGCAAAAAGAAATTCAAAAACTGTATATCGTGACTACCGTAACATATTAAAATGTAAAAAAAAAATGTGCTGAAATAGTCAATCTACTAAGGATGCCTATATGCTATATCTATATATAAAAATCACGCTATGTTTGTTTGTTTTTTTTTATGTAGCGAGTGAAATTGTGGGACACAACTAGTACAAGATATATTCCATGGGCTTGTTGAAATCTCTTGCGTGCTCTTAAATTTTATATAAAAAATATGAATCATCAGTTTTGATTGGTACATTAAGTAAACTTAAAGTGGTATAGTATATTAAAGGTGGTACAGGTCTCTGTGGTTCGACTCCATACACCACCGTCACACCTATATCTACATAATAACAGCAGTGTTCTGCATTGCTGTGTTCTGGGCTGAAGGGTGTGGTACTACTTATCCGAGGCGTTCCAACTTAGTCCTCAGAGATAGCAACGCATCTATGGCTAACCTCACAACCATCTAAGACTGATGTTATCTAGGGTTGATTACAGGTGTCTATGAGCGGCAGTAGCCACTTATCAGGTGGACTGCATGCTCGATTGCTACTTTAATATAAAAGCTATAAAAAGGACCCAAGTATTTGGTACCAGTGCAGAGTGTGTGTCAGAAAATAAACTGAAGCGATGAGGAAATTTAGCCTTTGGAATAAAATATTATATGATTCTGTCATTTCATTCTACTAAACAAGATAACCGGTAACCTACTGAATTTTATTTTCGCTGACAGTGACTGATTAAAGTAGTAGGTGTATACATTACCGCATAGTTTTCTAGTTTACTGGGGAAGCTGATTTGCCCCAAAAAAGGTTTAATAAATGTATCTCAAATAATCCTTTTTTTTGTTCTCGACGGGGAAACTTTCAAAAGGTACCTGACGTCGTGGGGGCGGCGCCAGGTTATGTGGGATTTTAATCATACTAAAAACCGTTGGCCGTCCTTGGTGCTACGACGACTCCGGGATCTCCACAAGAACGCAAGCGGAGTCCTCTGAGCGCTTTGCCCCGTCAGGCTCCACCCAGGTAAGCGCACCCACCGCACCGTCTGGTCTTTACAGCGGTATGCGTCCATATACTGCCGTCCTTCCCGGGTTGTCTTGCTGTACGGTTCGAGCTCCCACTCTTGCCGCCCGCAACCCTGGAAGCCCCTTTTAGTCGCAACTTACGACAGGCAGGGGATACCGTAGCCCTATTCTAAATCCAGAACTACAGGGACGATCTTAAATAAACGTAGATGACGATTGTAATCGTATTTATGTAGCGTATTTACTTTAAACAATTTGATGACCCGCATGCTGGAGCCATCTGATGTTCAGTAAACTCCGGGTTCGATTCCCGGTCAGACAAATATCTCAATACGGAATGGAGGGTCATGAGTGCAAAGCGTTCCATATTTACTTTATTATAAAATAATAATTCAATTGAATAAGTACATATATCTTAAATAAAAAAATAAATACGATCGAATTGAAAACCTCCTTCTGTTTTGAAGTCGGATAAAATTTGAAAATATTATCCTCTGTGAATTAATATTAAAGCTGTATTTTAAAAAGCAACAATTATGTGAATTTATTTAAGCAGACGTCCGAAAACATAATCATCTATTATATTCTTTACAAGTAGTAAGTGGTACGTTCCCAATTAACGACAGTAACCTTGTAATATTAAGTACTGCGATTATATCATAATGCATAAAATATTCAACAGTCGTAACATAGAACCTACGTACTTAATTTTAAAATCGATTGCATCAGCAAGTATACATATTTTTTTATGAATAATGTTATTATCATACTTTATACTTGAAAACTTATAAATTATTTATCTATTTCTAGTGAAGGTATTCTTGCGTTTTGATGGCAGAACGTTAATGCCGGCCTTACATATGAGGCGACTATATGAACCATTCATATAGAACATCCACAGTTAATTTAGAACCCTTTTTCTATACGAAATTTGGTTGCAGATATCCGGCAGCAGTAGTGGTCACTCAAAATCAAGTAGACTGCATGCTTGTTTGATACCTCATGATTCACCTTTGTAAAGAAAACTGATAATCTCTATCAAAACACGCGGCAGTGTGTTGCCACGTTCTCTGTATTTAGCCTCAAATATAGTCTTTTTCATGTATAATATTCCGATTGAGACCTATGTCCAATAAACATGATAATTGTAATACATTGAAACCAAAGAATAATCGGGATATATCAAATAACGAAGTGTAATGAAAAATATATTTTGAAGTAGCCTTGAAGTATCTATTAGAATCCAATTTCATAAGAAGCGGCTTGATTGACTCATATATGCAGAACAAGGAAATGTAAGTGATGTACTCAATTTCCTATACAACTGCAGTTTGCACATACCTAATGCACATTTTTCCGCAAAACATGACGCAGAATTAAATAAAAATGACGTAATTGCATGCCTTTTATATACGGGGTTCCTTTACACTGGCGTTTTAAGGTAGCCGTCCAAAAGTAGTATGCACAGCGACGATGTCGCGTATATTTATTTTTCTAAAACTTTATCGTACCTTACAATTTTTTACAAAATGCGGACTTAATGCTTCAACCTTTAGGTTAAGCAAAAAACATACAATGTGGCAATATTAAACTTATAATTTATTAAGACTATTTCAGAAAATATACTGTGCAGCGTCATGAATAAACGTGCGCAAATCCGACATTTTCCCGCTACGATTGTCACCCGAAACTCGGTGCACTCGCTACATCCATCAAATAGCTTGTGGTATCGAGAAATAAAATTAAAAAGTTTTAAAATCATTTTATATTACAGCAAAAAATAATCATTTTCACCTAATTGCAAATAATAGGACAAGTTTTTCTATAGCATTTTATTACGTTATAATTTTGTCTGGTGACCGCAAACGCCACAACGCACGCGTTGCTTAGTAGTGCGGCGTCAGTGCCGCAGACACGTTTAATGCCTACACTGTAGAAACGCTAGTTTGTAAGAGCCCTTAAATGTTGCTAGTACCTACTATATTCGAAGGTCTACCACAGCCAGTGTAGTCCGACCGAGGAGTTACCATCGCTACTATTTCTAGCGTGAAGCCGCTCTTGCGTTTCGGAGGAAGGGTGTGGTTTCCACTTCGCTTATAATTACATGAGGTGACCTTAGTCCTCGGGAGTAGCAACGCATCTGTAATCGACTTCAGATAAAACCCCTGTTCTATATGAAGTTGTTTATAGACGTTCATGGGCGGCAGTAACGACTTACCATCAGATGGACTTCTATCTTATTGTTAACAATTTAATTAATTACGAGATATCGCTTGTCTGCGCTCACAACATAACACAACATAACGCTAAATACTTATAGGTATTTAGTGTGATTTTATAGCAATATAGCAGAATACCACAGAAAAGACAGTTACATATTTCTGAATCACAGATACGATCCATTTTTATAAAACAAATTAATCATCTTCTGATAAAACACGGCGCCCATGTGACGCAGCATCCAAAATTAAATGTGACCAGAAACAAACGTTAACATATGGCTAGATGTTCTCCACGTGGCAAAGTTCAATGTTCAAAAAGCCGCTAAAGAATAAAATGGCAATGTTAGAAAAATACTATAGTATATCGATATGAATAAAAATCTAGCGATGATATCCACGCGGTTACTGTAGGTTTAAAAGGTGTAAAAAGTAAAAATGTAATAAGTTTATGTCGGTTTAGAATAAAAAATATAGAAGCAGACGCGATGACTTACAAACATAATATTTTTTAGAATGTTAGCTAACTTAGGTATAATTTTAAAATGTAGTTTAACGAAACATACGTTATTTTTAATAGTACTTAAACAAAATAGTTTTAACTTAGATAAATTTAAGGATGACACGTTCACACGATAGTGAAATAAAATATCGGAAAAATTCGTTCCTTATTAGATCGTCAAGACTTATTAATAAACCGGTCAACTTCCCTAATCTTGACATATTTAACACAAATCCCAAAATTATTCAAATGACAATTTCTAAAACCTGGTTTGGTGCGACTCCATAGAATTTCGATTATTAAGTTTTTAAATT
>DWNE01003512.1:0-16567 GCA_018249875.1 Cecropterus toxeus
GGGGTTCTATATGAAGTCTATCACAGATGCGTTGCTACTCCCGAGGACTGAGATGGTCGCCTCATATAAAAGTGACGTATCTTATTTGTGTTGAGGATCCGCGTGGCGGAGCGGTTACCATACCGGTGTGACGCGCAGTGGGTCCCGGGTTCGATGCCCGACCAGACAGAAATATGAATGATCAGTATAGATATCTGTTCTGGTTCTGGGTGTTTGTGTATTCGTCTTTGTGTGTCCATGGCACCCACGATACAGGAGAAAATAGTGTGGGGCTATGAGTGTAGAAAGCGTGTTTTTTTCTCATGTCAGTATGTAAGTAAGTATAGAACGGTAAGTGTTAATAAAAACGGCGTATTAGACTGAGATACTAAAAAACGAATTAAATATTTATGAGAAGATGGAGTACCTCGTACAGACACGACAGGATTAACGTTTGTATAGTGCGGGAGTAATGAAAAACAAACTACAGCTTCGAGCGGTTGTCGGTACTCGACTGTCATTATTTACATTTTCAGAGTATTTGTGTGCCTTCAAAAAACTTTAGTTAAAGTAATGTTTAAGGATATGGGGATGTTCTTTCGTTACGGACAAAATGAAAATGAAAAATTTCTGGTTTTATGCGGCTTTTTTTCTCTTAAAATTTGTTTGAAAGACTCTCTAATAATAATGCTGCGTATATTTGTGTAATTTATAGAATTAATTACATTATATTAAAATTAATTATGTTGTTTGAAGTTGATGGTAATTCCGACAGATTAAATATAATTAATTAGCTAATGTTCTTGGCTGTGCTTAATGTTAAATGTCAACACGTAAGTGTAGTTTGAAAATATAAGTATGTAATAAATTAAGTACAATCAAGAATTAATCAATGACCAAGCGCGGCCATTAAACTAATTAAAAAATAACATTAAGTCTGAACTTTTAAAATATTTTTACGAATCCACAGTGATTATTTCAAATATATTAAAACAGTAATTTTGTTTTCAAATTATAGATTCTCTTAACAAAAATATATACTACTGTGCACAATAGTTTGAGGTTCAAAAATACTTTTAATGTGAGACGAAAGATATAAATCAAAATTTTCATCCAAGCGAAAGTACGACTAAAATATAGTTGCCAAAAAGCCTCTTAGAATATTACAAATCCCTCAAGACAATTCACAGAGAGTTTATAGAATAAAGCCTTGGACCCTTTCAAATAATTGTAGAACATTTTGCCCCTTCAGGAAACTCTGAGTAATAGTAAGTTTTATTGTCAAATGGGGCATCAGTTTGTGTTAGAGGCCTAGAGGGAAAGTCGTGCCTTTATGTTCCCGTCTGATTTAAGGACACAATGTTATTTTATTTATACTTTCAGGATTATTGAAGTAAGATGTTGATGTGGAAAGTTTGTTTGTAGCACCTTATAGGGAATGATGATGAATTATTAATAGTTTTAACCTACTAATTCCATTATTGTCCCACTGCTGGGTATGGGTCTTTGGCAAAGTGATGCTTCCTACACTCATAGCCCCACATGGGATTAGCCCCTCCTGTGTCGTAAATGCCATGGACACACAAAGACGAATACACAAACACCCAGACCCAGAACAGAAATCTAAAGTCATCATTCAGATGCCTGTCTGGCCAGGGATCGAACCCGGGACCCACTGCGCGTTAGTTCGGTATGGTAACCGCTCGGCCAAGCGAGTCGTCAAATGTTACGAAGGGTACGATGTTGAGAAAACTCCGATAGAGTGATTCAGGATACGGTGACGACATCTTTTGATGCGTAGTGAAAGGTCGAAAGTCTTCTGTCAGAATGAGAGAGTTTTAGGTCATAGTCTACCGCGTTGGCCAAGTGTGCGTGGTAGACCTCACACACCTTTGAAGTTCTCAAAGGTGTGTGAGGTTAGGTGTGCATGTTCCCTCATGATGTTTTCATTCACCTCAATTCCCTGATTGTGTTAATATACACAGTACAAACCAAAAACGCAAAAGTAATTAATAAGTGCCAGGTAAAAAATAAACAATGATTTTTATTTGTATACGGCTGCGTCAGTTGGTAGGTAATGTTTTTCGAACGTAAGAATATATGTTTGTTTGTATGTAGGTCCTTTTTATTTTTTTTGGAAATGTTACTAGTTATCTTTTATATGAATTAAGTTTAAACAATAACAAAAGTCCATTAAACACACTGGAGTTAGAATAATAGTTTTTAATTCTAAAATAATAATCTTTTACTTAAATTGATGAATTTTGAATTGTGCGATTATTAATGCAGCGATAAATATATATATAGATGTATCTATGTAGATATATATAGATGTATCTTTATAATTGTTGAGAGCCAAACTGTCCAAAGTTGTAAAAGCAAAAGCTTTTATACAAATAAAAAGCATTACCTTAAGTGAAAACCTTTCAAATAATTGTAGCACAAAAACATTTATCTCGTCAGCAAAGCACTAAAAATGGCAAGTTTTATTATCGAAATGGGCAGTTTCCAGCAGTTGGGTTATGACTCTATGGGGACAGCGCCATCTGCGCCTTTATGCCTTTGCCTGATTTAAAACGAAGATCGTTTTTATTATTTTTTAATACGTACCCCTTTAAATTCGATATTGAAAATGTATAGTGTGACCAATAACCTTACGTTGTCTTGAAAAAATATTACTTCGACAAGCTATCTATCTAATGTAAACAATAGTTTGTTCATAATTGTAAATTAAACATAAACTCTTTCTACACTCATAGCCCCACGCTAGGATTTCCTGTTTCCTGTATCGTGGGTGCCATGGACACGCAAAGACGAATACACAAACACCCTGACCCAGAGCAGAAATACATTTCTGTCTGGCCGGGAATCGAACCCGGAACCCACTGCGTGTCAGACCGGTATGGTGACCGCTCCGTCACGCGGGTCGACTAATTATTGATTTATTTATAATTTAATTAATGATTTTTTTTCATCGAACTTCAAACGTATACCTTATTGGTTAGGATTAGGCGATCAATGAAAATGTAATTTACATTTATAGCAACGCATCTGTGATCAACTTCAGGTAGATCCCCTGTTCTATATGAAGTTGAATATATTTTCAGAATATTTTAAGAAAACACTTTTATTTTCCCTGTCTTATATGAAGTTGATTACAGGTGTCCATGGACGGCAGTAACCACTTACCATCAGATGGACTGCATGCTCGTTTGCTGCTCATTCTTATAAAAAAGCAACGCAATGAGTGACAGCTAGAAATAGGTGATATTTGATATATTTTCAGAATATTTTAAGAAAACACTTTTATCTACTATTAAAGTTAATATTGCATTACGTGAACATTTATTTAATGGTACGACGTGCTTGCTTACGATTAAGCTAACTTAATAACGCGATAAACAAAAATTGCCACCACCTACAGAATCTTCCAAATATCACAAGCAATTGACATTGGTTCTATTTGCTCCAAAAACATGCCCTATATTCCAAGCGTCGAGAACAAAGGGCGGATTTTATTGGCAAAACGGGTAGTTTTTGTAGCCTTCGCTATGGCCCTACGGGGATGTTCGCTCGCCACCTGCTCCCTTTAATATCTACCGTCGTATTTATTGCGAGATCTCGGATCATATTACGATATTTGTTAGTTATTAAATTATCTATTATCAAGCCAACTATAGAAGTGAATTCTGTAGCAACTTAGAAATTACAAGTATTACATTGTATAGATTTTATTCTTGTGCCAATTGTTATGCATTTTACAAAATTACAAAAGTACATATATTTTTTTGCGAGGTTTGAATCCAGGCACGCACCAATAATTTTTCAAAAATGTTGTGCGTATTAGAATTTAATTATTACTGTTTTACGGCGAAGGAAAACATCGTAAAGAAACCTGCACATCTAAGAGTTCTTTAAAAAAAAGAGTTTTTAAAGGCGCGTGAAGTCTACCAAGTCGCACTTGGCTAGCGCGGTGGACTATGGCCTAAAACTCTCTCGGTCTGAAGACCCGTGCCCAGCTGTGGGACAGTTATGGGTTGACGTGGACATATATTTGTCAAGACTGTTTATAAATATGTTTATTTGTTTTTTTCATGGCATCACTAAACTGACCCGATATCAGAAAACCTGCAAGTAACTCGTTGGAACGACCGTTATGTGATTATCAGCTATATTTACATGTTTCATTATTTTCGGATCATGAATTTGTTTCTTGTAAGTAGTAGCCGAGTAATCGTGATTGCTGTATCGAAATTTTAAATTAGGTTCGTATTTTACAAATATTTTAAAGGATGAAAGTAGCAAACTAACATGCAATCCACCTGAGAGTTAGTGGTCACTATACCTAATTGACATCCATAACCAAATTCGTACTAAAACGAAATTGTATTCCGACTATTTCTGCTTTTATTTGTATATCTATAGAAAAAAGACTCACATATGAAGTGATGCTACTATCGAGGACATAAATGATCGGAATTTGAAAGAGATATTCGCTCAAACTGCACAAAAATATAAAAATAGCAACTGGTAAAATGATTGACCAAATTTTATCAAAGTCGAGTCGTCTGAAGGTTGATCTTAAAGTCCAAACAAGTCCATATGACAGCATTTTTCGTATGAGCGATCAAACAAACTTTTTACTCAAGATCAAAGCCGTACTTCGCATTAACAAATAAGTAATGCATCAAGAACTTTACTCTACAAAGAAGATCAAGTTAACGCTACTTTGTTCAAAAGACTTGTATGTTTTATCTAATTACATTGTTAGTCTTTTCCACAATAAACGGATTTGCTGCTTAAAAGACTTGGCATTTAGAAGGACTTTTATTTTATGTTTGTACAATTAGTGTATTCGTCTGCGAGTGCACTGTAACTCATTTTATAATATAGCTGTGATAGCCTAATGGTTGAAACTCTGCCTCTCAATCGAGGGTCCGTGTTCGAACCCTATGTCTACCCTGTAAAGTCTACCAATTTTCACTTGGCTTATTGCCTATAACTTTCTCACTCAAAGAGAAGACCCTTGCCCAGCATTGGGATAATAAAGAGACAAACATTACTGTTATCTATGTATAGTGGGCCACAGTTGCGTTGAGCTTTGAGAATTAAATTGAAAGGAATCAGATAAAGATGCCTTTATTACCACAGACTTAAGACGAACGCTATTAGAACACTGCGTTGTTAGATAGAAATAGGAGTCGTGGTGAGACTCTGGAGTCAAACGACAATAGATCCTTAAGCCTCATAAATGACAAATCATTTAGTTTCATTTCACTTATCACCGCTAGACTTCATACTTGTTTGCAAATTCTAAATTAAAAACATATTAATATAACAACATATATTAATATAACATATTAACATATTAATATAATTAACCTTTTGTAATAATTATATTCTACTCTATATCAAGTTTTTGTATAGCATGGCGCATTATTACCAAGGAAATTTACAAAATGACGTTAATACCATCATCCAGTATTCAAAAAGCAATTTCCAAATTTTTAGACGCATTAAAAGTTGTGATTAAATAAGTGGCGACCCTATTTAATTCTCGGCTAAAATTAATTAAACTAACATGACTCACTTATAGCTAATGAGCCCGTGAGCTGCCCTCATAACGCAAAGCGCTCTTTTTCCTATTTTGTTCTTAACGTGTATGATAGATTAAGCACTCTATTTATCATGTATTTTGTTAATTAGTATTTTGATGTTTGTCCATCCTTCCCCCCTTTTTCCTCTATTTTCAGGTGAATTTTTTGTAATTATATAGCCTATGTGCCTCTGCAAACTGAGGCGATTCTAATGACATATCATAGACACATATTTGTGCTGTGACGTGTGCTAAAGAAATTGACATACAAACAAATATATACGCATAAATACGCTCATAAAACATTACCCTCCTGACACAGTCGGGTAAAAATGAACACCTGCCGCAAATTTACCAGCCACCCAGGGTTGACTTGACTGTTTGAGAATGCTATCAGATTTTAAGTTAACCCTATTGTGACTTTATATTATAAAGGTGCAATAAATTAACTCGTACTGAGGGCACTGTACTTCATATACATGATAGAATATCACACTAATCACACTAATATTATAAATGCGAAAGTTTGTTAGTGTGTATGTTTGTTACTCTTTTTTTCTCTTTTTTTAAAACACGCCTTCTACACTCATAGCCTCACACTAGGATTTTCTCCTGTGTTGTGGGTGGCATGGACACACAAACACGAATACACAAACACCCAGACCCAGAACAGAAATCTAAACTCATCATTCATATTTTCTGTCTGGCCGGGAATCGAACCCGGGACCCACTGCGCATCAGACCGGTATGGTGACCACTCCGCCAAGCGGGTCGTACTTAATTATATCCTTAATTTATATTTTTGAGAGATGCATTGATGAATTTACAAACACACTTTGCCTGTTCGGAATGTGGATACGATGACATGGTCTGAATATTTGTATGTAATCGTGTAGTGGCATTGACGTCTATAAGGCGACCAGCTTACACGTCGGTGGTAGCAACGCATCTGTTATTGACTTCAGATAGAACCCCTGTTCTATATAAACACTTTCTACACCCATAACCCCACTAGGATTAGGACACTAGGATTTTCTCTTGTGTGAAATGGACATACATGCAAACAAACATACATATATACATACGCTCGAAAAACGTTACTGACGCAGTCTGACGCAGTCGGATAAAAATAGGGTCCTGTCATATGCTCTTTTGGTACGGAACCCTAATTATTTTCAGTTGAAGCAACAACGAGTGTGGTCTGTTTTTAATGACTAGTGTCTTTTCTTAAGCACATGCTTTGGAGGAATCATAAATAAAATGTCGTTGTCCATAGGTTTCTGTATAAAAGGAATCTTTGTTGTTCTGATTATCTTGGCAAATAATTAAAAAAAAATGAAATCGCAAGAAAATCCAATCAAGGGTTATTGTTTTTTTTCTTCTGAAACGAAAACCAAGAGCATATATAATATACCCAAAACCACTATAATATCTAAAATTAATTCCTATATTTTATTTGGAATCGGACCTAGAACCCATGTAGATATCCCTTTATGTTCATCACGCCCAACATAATCTATTCCTTTCCATGTAGATTCAACCGAACGAAAATAACGACACATCCATCCCTCCCACCCTCCTCTCCGTTGACAATTCATTAGATGCCATTGTCGGCAGTCTAGACAGTTTACAAGTTAAACTTTCACGGCGTATACGGTTTCTAATGATGCTACCTTACATTCGTAGGTATGCTACCTAAAAGCTACCATTTTTATAGAAATGGCAAAAAATAAGCCTTTGTTAAAGGGAGTTTGAAGAAAAAAACACGCTTTCTACACTCATAGCCCCACACTAGGATTTTCTCCTGTGTCGTGGGTGCCGAATACACAAACACCCAGACCCAGAACAGAAATCTAAACTCATATCATTTATATTTCTGTCTGGCCGGGAATCGAACCCGGGACCCACTGCGCGTCAGACCGGTATGATGACCGCTCGGCCACGCGGGTCGTCAAAGGTATTTTATTTGTTACTCGATTAGATAGATTTAAGGTGGGTAAAGCTTTTCGAGTATATATATGTATGTATGTTTGTTTGTATGTCCATTTCTTTGGCACGCGCTACAGCCCAGAAGGCTTGTCTGATTGTGACATATGGCATATCATTAGAATTGTCTCAGTTTAGAATCAAACACATAAATCTGAAATTTGCATAAATTTGATATTGGAAGCTAACTTGGAACCCACTGCGTGTCAAACGGGTATGTTGACTCCATAACACAGATAAGTGTTACAGTGGTACCTACGAAGTCGCACCACGAAAATCTTTCAGCCTTTATATTAAACCACATAAAATTTTGATTATAATTCGACCTAATTTTTTCCACGGTCACATTACAAGCCCATTAGTACGCGCTCCGTTCGTCAGTTTGTCCATTTGTCATTCGTGTAAGTTTTTGTGGCGGGCCCAAAAGCCTTTGTCATGTCCTAGGAACTATTAATACCTATTTAGTTGAATTATATGTGATAAAGTCATTATTATTTTTATACTGGTAAACGTATTTTTGCTTAATAACAATTTAGGCAGGAATGGGTGAAATGTTTGATGAGTTTAGATTTCTGTTCTGGGTCTGGGTGTTTGCGTACCGTCTCTGTGTGTCCATGGCTCCCACGACACAGGATTATATCTTACTGTGGGTCTATGAGTGTAGAAAGCGTTTGCGTTTTATAATAACCACAATGTCAAGTGCTAGGAATGTTAGCTTAATGCTTGAATCGGGGGGTCTGAGGTTCAAATCACGCACGCAATGCAGAGTTATGAGTGTAGTTGATATTATTCATTACTAGATGAAATACCCGTGCTTTGCTTGTGACAAAAAAATGATTTTACTCGCTAACTGTTGAAGGTACAAGAAAAATGAAGACATTCTGGATAGAAAATTCAATGTTAACCTGGTGCTCAAAAGTTTGCTATTCATAAAAGTCAGTCAGTGGACTTCAGTCTAGATGTTTCTTACTCTGATAGATTCATGCCCAACAGTGAGAATATTATGAATTGAGGATGACACTGATAAGACATGGGGTCTAAATCTTGTAGGTGATTTGGTTGATCTTCTCGCATAGGTAAACAATTCAATTAGGATACTAAAAACATCGTCAAAAACATTAAAACAATAACAAACAATATTTACGCTTATAAAGAAAAAAATTGTTAAATTTACTATTTTGACAAAAAAAAAAACATAGTTTTATACATGTAAAAGTATTACAAAATATGTATTTTTACATATTTCTATTTAGTACCTGTCATTTGATACCCATATTGTCGTAATAGAAAAAAAATGTTACTCCCTCCCCTTTTTCCTCTATTTCCAGGCGCCATTTTTAAAAATTATATAGCGTATGTCACTATGCAAATTGAGATAATTCTAATGATATTTCATACGTCATAATCCGTCAAGCCGTTTGGGCTGTAGCGCGTGCCAAAGAAATTGACATACATATATACGAAAATGCATACATAAATACGCTCGAAAAACATTACCCTCCTGACGCAGTCGGACGGTGACGCCTTCAACCTTAAGTTAATACATACAATACAATTACAATTCAATTTCAAAAACGATTAAATTTTCAATTGGGATGTCTCCAACCCGAATAATACGTTAAGACTACGAGTTCCAAGCAAAAAGGTACAGAAATATTTCGAATAGAATTCTTAAATCCTCAATTTCTTTTGAAAACACAATCAGTCTTCGTTGGAGTCACTGAGATTTGATTTGTAATGCTAGTTTCGAAGCCCTAAATCTGATTGTTTATTTAAAGTTTTTTGAACGAATGTCGTTTGATATGTTTGACCTTTCAAAATTATCTTGAGGTGACCTTGAAACCTTACAAAAACCGTCTTTCAAGTTGTCTGATAGCGAAGGGCAAGCGAGGATCTTCTAGGACTAGGATTTTCACCTGTGTTTTGGTACCACGGACACACAAAGACAAATACACAAACACCCAGACCCAGAATAGAATCTAAACTTCTCATACAGATGTCTGTTTGGTAGGGATGAAACCGGAACCCATTGGGTGTTTTGCCGGTATCGTGACCGTTCTGCCACGCAGGTGGTCAAAAGCGATGTTACACTGGCATGTGCTCTTGATCGTTCACAAGTGGCTTAGAACATTCATCAGAATATTATTTTTATTGTTTAAATACGCAAGCTCATAGGCGAAATTACAGAGGTTATTGAACATCCAGGAAGGATTCATCATTAACGCATACGAAAAGTTTACCAAGAGGCATGGTGGAGCTTGCTATACCTTAGCAAGCTCCAAGCCTGCATCAGAAATGAAAAGAGAACCGTCTCCAGTAGTGAGATCCCAGCCTCAGCGAAGTCCCAGCGAAGAATACATTGGGTAGCGGTGGCTCATTTGAACTACTAGCGACCCCTTAAGATGGTACAACTGCGGTAATGACTAGCTTAATAATATTTCTGTTTAATACAGTTTCAAGCGCTGCTAGATCACCTGCACTTGATACTAACAACCAAAAGGTTTGAAGAATGTGGTGAGGGACACATTCTTATCCGATGCGTTAAACTAAGTCCTAAGTAATTTCTAACAGGGGCTCTACACATATTTAGTACCCCTCAGATAAGACAATTTTATAGGGAGTTGATTACAGATATCTAAGGCCAGCAGTGGCCACTAATCGTCAAGTAGTCTGAATGCTCGTTAGTTACCTTAGCATTGCGAAAAAAGCACTATCAAACAACAACCTAAGACCTTCGAAAGTTCTAACGTATAGCAAATCTATTAGAAACCAATGATATACAGAGGAGCAATTTACAGGAATCCTAAATATATCACATCCCACTGGATCCCACTACGTATCCCATTTCAGCTATAAACTGGGCGGGTGCGTTTTTCTTTTCAATTTACGATCTCCTCTCATTAGACACTTTCACTACCAATGCGTATGAAGCGAGAGCAATTATGGTGATTTTTTGCTGTCTTATCTTATTTAGGACTTAAAGAAACGTATTTAATATTTAAGGGAGATCAAATATAAACTGTTATAGTGAAGCTAAAAGACCTTAATTAGGTTTTTTTTATACTTAAACCTAACGATAAGGCAGACGGGCTACCTGATGGAAAGTAGTCACCGTCGCCTATGGACATTTGCAACACCAGAGGAATCACCAATGCATCGCCGGCTTTGAAGAAGAGCTATTTTTACACCCCTCTTGAAGAACCCCATGTCATAGCCCTGCGGGAGTTCCATCTTGCACAGGTTGCAATAGGCTTGAGGGGTGTTAAAACGAGTATGGTTGGACCTTTTAAGCGATTGAGGAATGTATTCAAAATTTATAGTTGAATCTTGCTTTTTACAAGCAACTGCCAGTTTTGGAAATCTTAATTTGTCAGAAAAAGATAGTAGATGTAAGGAAATAGATATACAAGAGAATATTACTATAAAGATGCACATAGGAGAAAAACTAATATAAAGTATACAGAAAGACAGATAACGGTGGCACATAATAAAGATACAAAAAGAAAAAGTAACTTCTTATTATTCTGTTGGTCTTAATGACTCGAATCTATTATTAGGTGTAATTTAACCCTCGCTAGTTTTTCGGGTGACACCGCAACACTTTGGAAGTGACGCAAGTACCTAAGGTTCGGCTCTTGAGCCCCGAAATTCTTTAATTAATGACCTCCATTATTTACCCTTTGTAAGTGGTCGAGTCTCCAGGGCTATTAGAGGCTCCCGAGAAAAAACTATCAAGGGGAAAGAATCATTGTATCACATTTTTGCCGGGTATCGCATTCTTTATCCTGAATTTTCACGCACAGGTCAATTTTGTCACGGACGCTTTTGTCACGATCACTAACATGGTGACCATGACAAATGCGCCATGGTCTTGTTTGATTGAAGTCTATTCTCTTGTTGTCTCTTAAAATTTTATGGTACTTTAACATAAAATATTGTTTCGAAGTTTGTTACTATCTGTCTATATTAGTGGGTAATGTAATATATAAATATTATAAAACTTTACATCGGAAGTTTCTTGAAAAGAGAGGAATTTATAGAAGCTTCACTCAGCTTAACGAATGCAAAATATTTCATATTTTAAAGTAAAGGACTAAAGTCTTAAAGTAAAAATGACTAAGATACGAAAATACACAATATTTAAGTAAGTTAGAACTCTTTGTGGTTCGCCTCCGAGGCCAAACCTATTTCTATCTAATAGCAGCTGTGTTAAGCGCTGCTGTGTTATGGGAGACATGCTTATCTAAGGCATTCCAACTTAGTGCTAGCAACGCATCAGTTGCTAGCCCCAGGTAAGACTGATCTTACGTGGGGTTGATTTCCGGTGTCCATGGGTCGCAGTGCCACTTACCATCAGGTGGACTGCACGCCTGTTTGCTACTGCCTTGTTTTAAAAAAATAAATTTATCCATCGATCAATTCTTTGGAGTTCACTGCTGGACGCAGACCTCCTCTTATAGGGGGTTTGGTCAAAAGTCATCGCGCCTGGCGTGTTGGTAACAGCAGTAGGTTTTGATTTTACACTAGAAACTAGAAGACATCCATCTCCTGTATCTTGTCCCTTAGCCGTCTACAAGAAGAGAGGAAGACCATATTTAAGACCGACACGGCTCAGTTCTCCAATTCCGTATGCATACATAACTTGCTATCATAAATTAATAGCGGCGCCAAATTACCAAACGTCGAATCGCAACGCCATTATGCTAGGACCTGCATAATAATTAGATCGCTGATCAAGTCATCCCCGTTGTTAGCGGGGAATAAATTTTTGATAGCTCCACATTAACCACCCTTCACCACGACAATTCCTATTAGATCCTCAGGGGAACATCAATACTTCAATCTACATTACTCCTGCATTGAATTTCCAAAACTGTGACTCCAAACAAAAGCAGCAATGGATAGCGAAAACTGTATTTCTCGGTGCCAACGCCAGCTGACCAGGTCAACGGGATCTCTCGTTTCGAGGCACGAAGCATGAATAAATCATTTTATATGAGCATAAGCGGTTAATGCAGCCCAAATTAGGGGAGGTACTCGAGGCTTACCGTCGTTAGGATACAGAGGTGACTCGGTGAGAAATTCACACTATGCCATTAAGGCCGTAAATTGGGTATGCAGTTTTGTGATAACAGTTCTAGGTGATAGTAAAACTAGGAAAATATTTGTAAGTAATTGGAATTATGAGGAACTTACGGATAATAAAAACGAAGAAGAAAATATCTGGGAAATGAGGAATAAGATGAGTCTACCAGCCATTTTGCGCATTGTGAAAAATTTTAGGGTTTTGATGATTTTAATAAAAGACCGAATTATAATATCTTACTTTTGCACGTTAATAAGCATGTAGAAGACGACTATTTTCACAAAAGCCTCTTCCAGTTGTGAAGAACCTTGCCCAGTAATGGGACATGGGCACAGAGATGTATAACGGTTTGATAATTTTATTTCTTTAATTAATTTTATAACATGAAAAATGTTATTAATGCTCCGTCCTTTATTTAAAAAAATCTTAGAAATACTTTTCTTTGTTTATTTCTTCTTTAAGTTTTTTTATCCTTTGATTTTAGTCCATGTTTTAATCTTTTATTATTCTGTTGCATCATTTCTAAACATACCATACACTGTTCAAATGTTCCCCTTATCTTCTGCAGTACGAACCCGAAATAAACAAACATTACAATAAGCTATTAATAAATCGTTTGCATCCCATTTTTGATAATTAAAAACAAAAAACAAAGATTTTAAAAGATCTGATAAACTGAACGAAAAATTAAGACCTATCCACATGAACATCTACCGAATATTTGTTGTCACGCAATCTCTAAACTCGCATGCGATGTATTGCGTCGTTATATTCTATTAGGGTGTGTTTAAAAATAATACCCTTGATGGAGCGGTAAGGGAGGGCTGTTACATTTAATTGTTTGCTTTATAATTTTACAACTATTTGTTACATAATAACAATACTACTTTGATGATTATTCCAAATGTATTACGTTGAGTCTGCATCAGACTTTGGGAATTACTTATTTTAAAGATTATTTGTACGGTTGTTTGTGACCTATTTAAAATAAAAAAACCTTGTTAAATTTCATCTTTAAAATTTAAAATGTGGAAACTGTTACTACATACATAACTACCACCAACTGACAACATTCAATTCTTACCCAGACGTTCACTTATAAGGGCTTCATCCCTTACATCGGTGATAACATCACGTTTTGCACTTACATTCGCGTTATCACTCCCTACTTTCCTTTTTTCTGTTTCTATTTTCCGTATAGTGACAACCCTAGCAAAGCCCTTAATAGGAAGTCGTTTGTCATCGACGGCTGGTATAACATGCTCACTTGGTCTCGTAGTACGTTTTATTTGACTTTATATTAAGAGTGTATTTAATTGACTCACATCGAGTAAAAGTAAATTTCATTTGAATAGCGAATTAAATTTTTTGACATTCGACTTAATATTTTTCTCGGTATTGTACTATTAAGTATCTACAGAGTTTTACCACCTTTAAAAACCTTTGTTACATGGTTGAATGTAATTTTTACTTTTGTGCGGCAGTAACCGACTACCGCCAAATTGGATGCCATTTCTAAAATTACTTTTTTCTTTTCAGGTAAGGACTTTTGCTGTCAACGTCATTACTATTCACGAATTGTACAACAGAACAAATTGTGAGGATTTAGACGCAACTGTCGGTTTGTAGAAGGTATTTATAAAATTGTTTCTACCCGCAAAAACATGCGTACCTTTGTTATCGGGTCGGTCGGCGAGAAACAAGGTCAGTTAATTTTTTTTTTGGGAAGGGGGTAAATTCCTAAACGTTTGTAAAACCAATGTAGTTCGACTAGGTAAGTACCACCCCTATATATATTTCTAGCGTGAAGCAGTTCTTGCATATCGGTGGAAGAGTGTGGTTGCCGGTTCACTTATGTATGAGGTGACCATTTTAGTCCCCGGAAGTAACAATGCATCTGTGATCGACTTCAGATAGAACCCCTGCTCTAAATATACTTGCTTACAGATGTTCCTGGCCGGCAATAACCACTTACCAGCAGGTGGACTGCATGCGCGTTTGCTACTTCTGCTTATAAAAATAACACCATAATAATTAAACACTGAATTAATCAAGTCGTAATCAAAATTATCTCCTGAATTATTTATTAATACTCGAACCGTTAATCAACCTTTCCTTTAAACAAAACAGATGATAAATCTTTACAAGTGTAAAATGTTCAAGTTAAACACAATTCCCGTAGGCTCTCAACGTGCCTGTTTAAACATTTGCTGAGCTCGAAATGATAAACATTGTTATCGCGGAACACAAAACAGGTGATGTACAGAATCACGCCCTTTGTCTTAGCATATACTTATGGTGGTACACTTGAGGCCGGAATAAATGATAATATTTCTGCGGTTTAGTTAGTGCTAATGAAGCCTATGTCAATAATAATTATTTTTAGTAATCAATCCTTGTTTTATTTTTTACTTTTTTACATATATTTTTTTACTTTTTTACATAGATTATAACGTTTGAAATATTGTTGATAAACTAACGGCAATTTAACCCGAAAGTATATTCTATTTTTTTATCAGTCTTACTTCATTTTTATTTATAAAAATATTTTTTGACCATTTTAGCTCCACCTAACAGATTTATAAAATGAAAAGACCACACATCTGATTGACTGGAACTGATCTCAAATAGGGCTAAATACAAACTCATTTTTATATATTCTCCGTTATACTTTTTAAACGAGAACACGAAAATTATATATCGATTTATATACATAAACATTTTGTGGTAAATAGTGGTTTCGCTGCTACTAAAAAGGCAGTATTTTTTAACAAAATATTTGTGTATTTTTTAATATTTGGGGTAAGCGCACTCTGTCCCTTGTTATTATCTTTACTTTTACTTTCGTTATCAGACTACACCAGACATCATTAAAATAGATGTTCATTCAAGATTAATCCAGAATATTTTCCACCGAATAATAGTTTGTGCTACCTTTTTAAATTTTAATCAGAGCGCCAGGTGTGGGTGATGTGTCGTTCACCGTGACATGCGGTCTCCTATCCTGGCAAGCGTTCCCGGGAATAATGGGAAGACTGACAGGGGCACTCTTGGTGATTATGGATGGCTGTAAAGTCAGTTTAAAAGGTCTGGCATCAACGATGCATGTTTTATACGATTTTGCTTGTATTAAATAAGTTTAAGGTTAGCGAAAATAGAAAATTAATGAGTCACTGTCGAAAATATGGAAAGAAAATAGTTTTTTAGGTTATAGTTTAAAAACGTTTTTTTTGTTTCTTATTTTTTTTTATAAAGATATTTAAGCTTTTCATATAATACTCATATTGTCTAATAATAAAAAGTCTTCCCTCCCCTCTATTGGCAAATAATAAAAAAAATCCTTTCCCTATTTTTTTCCTATTATATGTGCATTTTAAAAATTATATAACGTATGCCATGCAAGTTGAGATGATTCTGATTATACAAACAAAAATACATACGTACATACGTATATACATACATACATCCATACCGCCGAAAACATTAACCTCCTTCTGACGCAGTCGGGTTACTACTTCATACAGTAATAAAAAGTATACTTTCCACGGCCTCGAGTGTGAGGCGCATCTGTACACCGAAATTTACAATCAAAGATATGGTGTCGGGATTTTATTTGAATAATTTAAGAGCATCTCGAGGTTGCCTCGAGGCGAGATGTTATCTGGTAAATTGCACACACCCCTACGAGAGGGATGACGTGTAATGTGGATGTGGTAAATGTTTAAACACTTCGTTACTTATTTTTTAACCGACTTCCAAAAGGAGGAGGTACAGTGGGCCAAGAAAGTGGTGTACCAGTTTAGATTTCGTTTCCTAGTCATTAAACATTACATTAAAGTTCATAGTAAATGACACTGAAAGAGATGCATAATAATGACGTTAAACCTATTTGATAAGAACACGTATGCCATAGGTCACAT
>DWNE01003513.1:0-16567 GCA_018249875.1 Cecropterus toxeus
GGACACACAAAGACGAATACACAAACACCCAGACCCAGAACAGAAATCTAAACTCATCATTCAGATGTCTGGCCGGGAATCGAACCTGGGACCCACTGCGCGTTAGATCGGTATCGTAACCGCTCGGCCACGCAGGTCGTCAGATCTTACTTCTTCTTCTTCTTAGACTTACTTCATTACTCGCTATTGATAAAACACGTCCCTTAGCTAGTAGCTGAAAAACATAGCAACTTTATAGAGATGTTGAAACCACTCAGTTATTATTTACACTCGTCTGCGGCGAGGCTTCCTTTAACTTTAATGGACTCTCGGTTACTGTCAGAAACATCTTTAACTGCCACCGCCGGTTAATGAGTGTTCTTGCCGGGACACTCGCCTCTTGTTAATATTTGATATTAAATATAAAAGGATATTGAGGTAAACTTCTATTGGAGATTATTACTCGTGAAGTTTCTTCTAGGAATTTTTTAATTAATATAGAGTAAATTATTGTTTATACTTTAAAATTTTTAATTACTATATTTTACAACATATAGCTAATTAATACTTAAGCCTTTTGAAGCAATTAATAGCTAATTAATACTTAATCCTTTTGAACTATTTATTGCTGGAAATAAGGCTGCAAAAATAAATTAATATTAACTTTAGTAGTATTTAAATCGTCAGGTAACGTAATATTTCATTTTTAATGTATATTTTATTACACTTAAATATAAGTAGAACGTATTAGGTAACCTTGTAGATAGTTTCAAATATAGCCAAACTACCACTATAGGCCAAATCACCACTAGTGCAATGTGCAAATCAAGGCACGAGCCGTCCGGTGTAGCAATATCTAATCGATTTACATAACACAATAACACAATCAGAACTAGTTAGCGAACAACATAAATAAAGATGGTAGTTCCATTCGGATTATAACACCATAATGCCAGAAGGGTCACGGGCGAAACTTCCCAATATAATCCCGGATTCAAATGTAATAGTTCGTGTTCAATTACTGATAAAGCTCTCTCTGATACTACCAAACGAACTAAAGGAGCATTCAAAATGTTATTATTACCGTTGTTCAACGTTACCCCGCGATCTTAACTGTGTTTATTTACTGAAATATACGATAAACCCGCTTCGATTGTAATTGGATTTACAAGTACCACGTTAATTAAATTGGGTACTAAAATTATATTACTCCGAGATTATTGCCGCTAGTATTGCGCGATAATAATGGAGATTCGTTTTACATAAAAAGAATGGGAACGCTTTGTCCGATGTAGTAATTCTTTAATAAAACTTTATATTCGCTGCGAATGCGTCGCGCACCGTACGCGACATGATACACATGTATATAATAACTTTTATTATTGCTACGACAATTAGGAAATTTATTACTTAACTTATATTTCGGGAACTTTACCTAGTTATTGGATGAGATACTGCTTAAACGACGCAACCTTCGTACCCCACAATCGGAGATAAGGCTCATTTAAACAACAGTACGCACAACTTTGTTAAAGAGATCCCACGAAACTATGTAGCGGCATTGTTCTCTAAATTTTACATTCACATTAGACGGAAATTTCGTCTCGTACTGATTTACGATCGGCCCTCGTGGAAAGCGAAACAGCGAGATTATTTATTCCCGCTCGTCTAACACTCGAAGTAGTCCGTGGGAGCTCATGAACAACAGAGCGCCGATTTGCTTATGCTAAACAACCTGCAACCAAACTCCGACGCCGTACACTCAAAAATCATTTGCATATTTAAATAGAAACGACACCGCAACTCGACGCCATCAGGCGTCCGAACATAAACTTGTTAATTTTGATTAGCGGAGGTCCGCTGTCATTATTTTTGTAGATAAATCGACAACCGGTGTCCCTTATTAATAACCCGAGCGAACGAGTTAACGGCATTCGGCATTGTTACTAAACCGGCGGAATTTTAATTTGTCTAGCGAGTTTATTAAGTGCGTAAAGTTTCAACGGGTCCTCAGCGCGAACGGTAAATTAAGTGAATTTGCTCGTAGGCTCGAGGGAGCCGCGCCACTTTAGATCTGATCATTGCCGTATTAACAATTTTAATTGGTGTCCTAAAACATTCTCACTTAATATAACTCCATTTGTGACACATTCCGTTCATTACAAGACAGAGATTTCTGAAGTAACAAATCAACCCATAACTCGTTTCCGGGCACTTAAAACTAAAAACAAACCTCCACACAAAAAGATAGGCAATAAACCAAACTGAAATGAGTGAGACCCGTAAAACTCTTTTCATATAATATTCAATCGAATGTTTTTATTATACCGAGATTTTCACAATTTCCCTATAAATTCCTGCTATAGCTACACTTTTATATCCTTCTATAGAGCAAATTTGTTTCGTTTTCACGTGATACAGTTATAAATCTAGTGAAACGCGTACGATTCTTTGGTTACGAATCTATTTTATGACCGCATACGCCGAAGGTTAACCAATAAAACCTTTTAACAGCCGTAACTGTTTCGTTATAAGATCTGAGTACGCAATAAAAACGAGGAAACAGAAATAAATCTAGGGGCACAATGCTCCGGCGCGGTGGGCAGCGTCTCCGTTCAGAAATCAATCACCGGAGGGTGCGCGCTTTAATCGTTCCAATTTAAGTTTTCCCTTTCTTCATAGAACAAATTGATGGAAATAGTTGAACGTTAAATATTGCGATTTGTCGGGCTCAAGTGTACAAACTTCCTTCTACAGACGTTTACGGCGAGCCAATAAATCTCGGGCGCTTTGTGCTTGCGTCTCCACGACATCTTCAGCCATAAACGGCACGTGCGCTGTTATCCGTATTTTTGTAACGACTTACGGGTAAAAAATTGTTGTCGTCGCAACACTTTCCGGTTCCCCGTTTTTCCTGCAGGTAGATATCGTTCGGATTAGCAACGGCGCCGCCGTTCCGGCTCCGAGCGAGTTTGCGAGTCATCGTTTGTATTCAGTTATTCACACGCAGCGTTTTATCTTCCCTTCGAAAACGCGTCCCTGAATTAGAAATAAGCCGTCGTCCGCGCGGTTCTGTCACAGACAAGCTTCGTTCTCTAAACTAACCCGAAGATAAATTATTCCGGCACATTTCTCATCACTATCCATTCTTTTCCCCCGACAAAGCGTCGGTGAATCCCGGGCCATACAAGCGTCCTTATCCACAAAATAAAATGAGCGGTGGTACCGCATTCACTAAGTAATATTGCCACTCTTGCGGTGTGTGTACGCGAGTGTTTTGTCGTTGTGTACGACGTAAGTATGAATCAGAGCTGATAAGCATAGTGCGCAGATTTGCAGGATCGTGCGACCGCTCGCTGGCTGCCAAGTTTCTTGCGCCCCGCCCACACATTTGCATGTTATGAACGCATCCGGGTATTATTGTGTTCTAATGTACATGCGCATCTTATTAACAAATCTCCTAACAACACTCCCACTTACTGTCATAAATTTCTTCGTATCATTTATACTAATATGTAGATTAAACGATAATTATATGCTTTTACGAAAGCAGCTCCTATTTAAATATTTTAAAATAAATCTTGCAATTTTAATTACATTTATAGGACACGTGTATGTTACTAACAAGATGTAAGAGTATAATATAGTACTTTTTGCATTAATTCTATCATATTATTCATACGACACGTAGCAGTGGTGTTTACAATATTCAAAAACAATTCACAAACTGAAACTTAATTTTCATATTGAAAATAAAAATAAATAGTATGTAAACTTGGCAACAAAACGATAAATCACGTAATGGAACGAATCAAATGGGTTGATTTTTATAAATGAAGAAATCATGAATACCTAAATAAAGGATAGTCGAAGAGTGGCGATAAATCAGCATTTGTTGTGTTCGTAAGCAACCGCATCTAGCTCCCGTTCAACATCCAATCATTAGTCTAAACATCCAGTGCAGCAAAAACCGGACTAATTGCACACTTGAAGGACAAGGGCCACTCCGTTCGCTGTCGCAAACCTACTTAGTCACGTTTAATAGTTTTTCCTCCTCCAAAGAACTAGCGAGCGTCTTCAACTGTATCATTACTGTATTCGGAACAATTTATTTCAATTATACTCGAAAGAACTCGATTCCATTAGTCGCACTTCAGATATTTTCCTTTAAATAGACTCGTAAATATCAATTACTAACAACGATAGCGTCAGAATAGACCTACTTAAAGAGAAATGTTTTTATGTTATTCCAAGGAAATGAAATATTATCGCGGCATCTTTAATACATTTACCACGAGTCGTTGCAATTTGACTTCCTATCGAGAAACTTGCAAGTAAATATTTTTTCTAAGTTATTTAATTTCAAAATGAAAACCCTGTTTAAGTTTTCATTCACATTTCCCCGCCGTCGGAAGAAGTAAACACCTCACAACTTGCCCTCACTCTAAGTTCTAAGAAATTGATTTTTAAACTGTGAACAACTCGGTTAGGAAAAAACTGTTCAACACAAAATAACTATTCTAACGCAAAGTTGGGAATAAAATTAGTTTAAGCGACAAGTTCATTTCAGTTTTTTTTACACAACCCCTGCAATTGCTAGGAGATTCTCGTGGAAAGTTTTCCAGTGCAGATTTTGATTACACACGCTCCTTCAAGAAACTTGTCGGATAGGAATATTAAATCCTATTTAAGTTAGACATCCGCGGTGGTTCGCGTTGTTATTTCGAATAAGGCGCCTTATAAACTCCGAATGTGGCGGCAAAGTCCCCAAGAACATTTTAACCTTCCCGTTGAAACCCTTCACAACTCCCCTAACAGAATGTTACTTACTGCTTCATATTTCGCTGCCTCGACAATAATTCACTCTATTCGCTATTCTATCCGGTACATCAAGTTTCATCTGCTAATGGCTTGATATTTTGCCTAGGTACTACGATGCCTTTTAACTACCGAATTCACGTTACATGAACATAGAAAATGTACCTTTCATATTTATACGTGCTTGACGTGTACTTTCTGATTTAAGGACGCTGAAGGAGAGTTAGTTACGCTACGTTGAAATGAAATTGAGTATTGCAAATCTTCCGTACAATTTTAGGAACGGTTAAATTTTAATTGTGTAGTAAAAGTACGGTTATATAATCATTACGGGGAACAATACGACGGAGAGAGCCGGCTCGTCGCGGGCCGCGCTCCCGACGCGCGTTACATGCTGCATTTGCCTAATTACAACTCAGTTCACTGGTATGACAATTCGTGATTACCGAAACGGTTATTTCAAGAGACGTCTGCTCCATTCAGAGTGTTTTACGGAACTCCGCTCGAATATAATCTCAGATCATCTCTGTGATACTTAATTATGTTGTTTTAGGTGTGTCCCTAATGGAGTACACGCCAAATGAAATGTCAAAGGATTATCCCTATTCCAAAGCCAACAGTTCCGGAAATGTTACAAGATACCGTCTCCTTTGAAATTCTCCAAGACTTTTTCTTACTTATCTGATATTTCTTCAAGTTGTGTTTAACAAGTTATGAAGTTAATACAAGTCAGTCGTCGGGTTGGCAAGGAAAAGGAAACCAGAAAATATAGTTAGTGCAAAGAGGCGGAATCGCATTGAGTAATATAGTAATGGTGATTAGACTTCCTAACCAAACAATATTCATCGTTTAAGATGAGTACTCAAACAAGGAGATGGTAGAATTTTTCGTGATACTATTGAGGTGGAAGAAATATTATCTTGAAATAACAGATAACTCCTATATGCTGATTTATCAATCACATATTCGCTACCACAAACACCAAGTATGCAAAGTAAAAATGAGCGTAAAAACTACTCGTATGTCGGTTAAGTTCATCTACAGAACGGTACACCGTTATAGAAAAATAATATTTTAAGAAACATCGAAAACTTTCCTCTAGCCATTGCATTCCTTCGACCTGCCTGACATGATTCAGAATGACATTCCGTGCAGAAGCTATCGTACTTTCTAACTCGCTGTGACATTCTCGATCAAACTTTAAAATGGATCCAATTCAGTAACACAAATAAAATTTCAAATAACTTGTCTGGCAATGTTAACTTTAATCAGTCTATGTTCTTTAGTAGTTAACATTTAATTGGTACGTTGTATTTAGTTTCATTTACTTCTATTATGATCGAGACTGTTGATTGTTTAATATGAACTAACAATCGCTGACTATTACAGCATTGTCGCTGAAAACGAGAGAAAATTAGAATTGAAATACTGTTATAGAGCCACCGTAAACATCGAAAGGGGCCTTCTCAGACTCAGACGTTTTAATTTTATTAAACATCTCCTGGTGCCCGAGATAAAGTAGATTTCTTTCGCTGCCAAGTAAGAATTTCGACTCGTATAATAATTTAGATTACGTAGCAAGCAGTGAGCGTTCATTATCGTTCTTTTGTACCTGATTTCGTAGAGATCTCATTCGGATAGAACGGCAGTCCGCGGCGCCGGCGTTCTCTCGAAATGGAAAGTGCGAAAATGAAATTATAAAGCCCCGCGATAAAAATAAATTAAATCGGATTTCACGTTTCCCAGTAGCCAGGGATGAGGAGTATTTTGTAGTCTGCGAATTCCTTTCTCTTTTTAAATATTTGTTTTAACAGTTGATTTGTGGTGTAATGAGAAAATTCTCACTTCGCATTTATTTTTTCCAGTTCTTTTGTATTAGTTATGTGAGTTTCGTTTTGTAGGGGATTTGCAAACGTTCGTCGGTTAGGGTAGCGGAAGGAGCTTACGGCAATCTGTAAGACATATAGCTTGTTATAGCTTTCTTGAAGCCTCACACGTTGCGGCAAATCACTCTGCATTCTCACCTACGATTATTCAAATTAGGAAACGGCACGACAAAGACGAATGGTACTAATATCGTTCGCTACGCGATCGCTGAGCGCGATAGTGCGCGTGGTACGTGCCTTACACACGCGCTACAGATTTCGTCCGCCGATAAACGCAGATTGATCCGACTGATACGCTTTTTGCGTAAATACCTCGCTAGTTATATGCACCTGCTATTATTAGGTAAATTCACGGATGCCATGCATCAGTCGACTGCTTAATGGGTTCTATTCTTGGAAATTCCAGATCTAGTGGAATTTTCCAGAAGCGTATAGGGTCGGCTACGTATTTCGTTGGTCATTTTGTTTCCTAGAACCTTGTAAGGTCAATAAATGCGAAATACGAAAATTGTAGATTGCAAATCATCTTCTCATTAATATTTAAGGGGGAAAAACTACAACACATGCCTTTGAGACCATTATATCAATAATCAGTTGTTAATCTAGTGTGGGACGTAATAAGCTTAACAATTCGAACCAAACAGTTGGGATAATTATTATTTTTATTGCTCATTTTAAGACTCTCTCGTAAATCGGGTTTGCGATCTCAAGGGCCATTTTAAGTGAACCGACCTTATTTAATAGACTTGGTCTAGGCACAAGGGTCAACTTGAAGCCCCGTTTATGTTTTTTGGTTCCCTCGGGCCTTGTAATGAGTTAGTATTTAACTTGTAAGTTGGTCCTTTTGTTCGCATCCTTTAAAATCCACACGTCATCGCTATTATTTAAATAGTATCTATTGATATAAGCTTTTGATCGCTTGTCAAATACAATGCAAGAAACAAAATGATATATTATATATGAATTTCGATTATAATTATAAAACACGAATTTCATTTGAAAAACATTTTCAAATATTGGATTCTCCATGAACTGAATTTGTTAGTTAAGTAATTAATGTTTAATCTAATATTTAAAACATGACCGCTACGTGTTGAATAATAATCAATTTCCAACCACTGAAAACTAACGCCTGATTTATTTAAAACACTAGTAAGCTATTTTTATAAAAAACTGTATTACGTCCAATCAAAAGGTGATGTATGAACTCCATCAAACGAACTATCGTTATTTTCGGATACGGTAACGCTAAAATTGCCTAATTGAAACCGGTTACCCCGTATCATAAAAGTGGAATTCGATATATGTCCGAAATATAATTTCGTTATCATTTTTTATAAGTTAAAACAGCAATAGCATACAGTTCTCCTGATAGTGTTTAGTCTCTGCCACTCTGAGACATCGTTAATCCGCATTCGCATTTTCGCAGTTCCGCATAAGATAATAGTCCTACTTAAGGTCGTACACAATCGTCATACGTTACTCGCTCACAAAACTAATTAAAAATGACTCATCTAATAATTGTTTCTGTCTTATCAAGCTCAAATCAAAATAAGACAGCTCTTGACATTGCTACTGACACTGTAAAAGTCTTAGTATAGTGTCTTGAGGTTCAAACCGTTTTATATTTATATTTTAACATATTTATAAATTATACTCGTATGTTAAATAAGAAAATAAATAATCTACTTTACAAAACCTGTCCTAAATCTGTTAGGACTAAGCTACTTCAATAAGTAAATGTCGTGGAGATCTTAAAATCTTCTGGATCTTAAATCTTAGTGTAATAAAATAAAAATCGCAAAGATGATCAATTGTTAATTTTTATGATGAATATGAATATTTTTATTTATACAACAAATTAACTATCCAATAATTAACTTTCATTGCATTTTTATTAAATAGCGCTACGTTACGTTATTTAGTAAGTCAACTTCGATTTTCTCATTTTCATATAGTTTCTGTACTGTACTGTTCTAAATAGAGGTTCTTACTCTCTCTGGCTTTATATATATCTTATGACAAGTAAATAGGATGTCATCCGTTAAACTACAGAATAAATGACGGTCATACGTACAAATATATAGAGGTAGTAAGAAATGCATTACCAAATTGTTCTCAGACAACGTTTCACGAGCGAGTAATTTCTCTAAAATGACATTCTGCAATAATTTTTGGCGTGGAATCCAACCGAAGACCGGGTATCGCATCTTGAAATTTCTATATGTCTGTGAACGTCATCCTAGGAGATATTTTAAAATTGTACGTGATATCGACGTGGATAACTAGATATAGCTTACACTCGTGCCAATACAATAATATTTTACTCTTCGGTAGCAAGTGAAATATCACGGTACATTTGCAAAAAAGTGTTGAAAAGTTTCTTCAATATTTATTTAAATCACTTATTCAAAGAGCAATTCATTTTTGAATATTTGTTTTTCATAATCAGTGTAAATTATAAAAAATACCGTAATTCAATAATAGTCAGAAACAGTTATAAATAAAAAGATATTTTCAATTTAATGACAGAAATAACTGGTTTATGATTTGGTCTGACTTACCTTTTTAAAATAGACTAAAATATGGCTGAATTTTAAGTTATTTTTGACATAAATTAAGAAATTTATACATGTTTGTAAAAGTTTTTTTAACACATTATGGATTAATGTGTAATATTTTAAGAATCTTGCAGGGGATTTCGCTTACGAAGTAGCGCGCATAATCTCGTCATTTAATAAAACCCAAGAATTGTTTACAACTGAGCGCTTAGCGAAACAGCGGTGCAATTTTTTGCGACAAGCGAGGCCCTAATTCCAAATTTAGAACGCGGAGAATACGTCCGGGCGCCGAGAAACCGTGTTCTCTTTAATCTTGTCACAAAAGCCTTACCTGATTCAGTAAGGCCACGAGCACTCTCCTCGGCACAAACGTGGAGGAATGAAGCGGAAGAGTGCCCGGCACTCTGAATTACTTCCTAATGAAAAGAGGCGAAGAGTGGGACTCCTCTATCACGTGGTAGCTAACGAACGCGGCAGGCCACTCGACTCGAGCACCGCACCTACCTACGTGTCTCCGCCCGTATCTTCAACGGCTTATTAGTTTTGCGAATCGCTTCCACTGCAAATATTTTACCTACGTTTCCATTTGACTCGGTGCGACTGTTTCTTTATCATTCGTTTGCTCTCACAGTTATTTTGAGTACCAATAAGTAAACTTCAAATATTCCACTTTAATTAATGGTACGGTGCAGTGTGCCATATTTTTTACTGAATAGCTGTTCTAATAATATGCTATTTTCGAAACATTTTTAGTGACAGTTAAATATCTAATTGTACCAACCGAAATGAAATAGTCGGCAAATGTAGGTATTAATATTTCGAGGCATTTCTAATTACGCAAATAGTGACTTAATATTTTAGAAACAAAACATAATATCACGGTTCAGTTCAAGAAAAAGGTAACATTTTGTGTAATTTGTATAAGTTCTTATCAATTACATCGCGTTTCATTACGAGATTGGACGATAACGGCAAGAATTTTTGTCGAACAAACCGTAAAGCAATTAAAATTCACGCAATTTTACGCTTACGGACTAATACCTTTAGTCGGAACTTGAAACATTAAAGACAGAAGGTTTGCCGTATACTCAGAACGTATTTTAATCAAATGGAAATAAAAAAAGTTCAACACCTGCACTCTCGTTCGAATTTTTCTCTTTTAAAGTGTTTTTGTAAAGTTCCCTTTGTCTCGTTACTCGATTGTCTGTTATTAGCACGAATATATCAACCCCGATTTGCCTGAGAGCCACAAAAATTCGCTTCAAATGTATTCGCTTGATGCTGCATCTGTAAGAAAAAAGATCAGCTTTAAAAAAATATATGTCCGATCTTACAAGGCCACGAAATTTCTCTAAATCGCTTAACGCTGACGCTAGCAGCGTCAAACGAGTGTTTCATGGCCCTCGGGTTAGAGCTACTACCAGATCAGATAAAAAGCAATCCAAGCGTCTATTGACGTTATCAATATTTTAAAAGCGGAAAGTTCAAATATGCGGACGATGAATGGTTCTGACGTTTTCCTATAAATATAAATGGAGAGTATTAGCAACTCGCAACAAAACGATAACCGACGGAGCGCCCGTCCGATTGTACTGATTCGAATATCGTTCCAATTGCATAACTGGCGAGATCAAACATTTTTATTTGTTTGTCCATTCAACCACACGACTGCAACTAATGAAGAGGAGTTTCGATTAAATTAATGCTGGTTTTATTTCCGTTTCGCTTTTACCGTCTGCCGGCCTTTTTTCACGGCGGTCTTACCGTTCTCCGTGTTTCAGCCAATAACTGATAAACGTAGCTACTTCATTAATCCTGAACTCATATTGTTTCTATTTGCGCATTTATCTTCCCACTTGTTGTGCAGTCTGGTTGAACATTTTAAAATGTTTTAACGCGTTTTGCGAGTTCGTGTATTTTATTATGTTAAAACAAAAACCGTTGAATAAATAATTAATTATTGGTTTACTCTATAAATGTAAACCAGTATGCATGAAATTGATTTTATTTTACGTTTGTATATTTTAATAACCCCTGATAATATAACGTTGAATTAATTGTATTTAAATATTTATAACGATTTTAAAGCATTATGTTTATCAATGACAATCAACGTCATGAATATAGCAATAAATTGTTATAAAACGGTTCATGTATTAAAAACTTAATAACGAAATATCATTAGATTCGGCCTAGTTACGAAATAATTTAGTATGGCTGAAGCAAAAGCGGAAAATCAGCTTTCGAAATGCCGCAAAATTATGCAAAACAAAGTCTGAATAGTTACAAGACTTACAAGTGTTAATGGGTACTCGTAAGCCGTGGTATAAGTTGAAGGTAGAAGGAAGTTTAATAAGCGGTAACCGCTGAACCTATTCGTGTTAAGATTCCAAGTCGAGTTAACGAGGTGTGCTCCAGCACGCTTAATAACAACTTTGTGTAATCACCAAAGCGTGCTTTATTGTCTTGTCTTGTGTATAAATGTTTTGTTAGTTAAGCGAATTTTGGATTGGTTGAATTATGTTGTTGTAATACGTACAATTATTATATCGTTTAATATTAAATTATTTCGTTTATTTTTTTATATTTAACTGATATTTTAGATGCCTTATCATAATCACGACGCGATATATCGAACGCGTTGATTGGACTTATTTTGGAGAACATTTGACCCATTACAACTGTTATCTTTGTAGATATGTTTTTTCTCGTCTTGTGCTTATTTAACTAGTAAGTATGTTAAAAATGCCAAAGAATAATTACTTTTAAAATTTTGACATTAGTATAAATTGATTTAGACATTTGTACAAATTTTCAATCAGGAAATAAGGGGATGATTTTATTAACACTGTCAACACATTCGCGTAACGACAGCCGACACAGGCGTCACATGAATCGCCCGTGACACATTGCAACCGGAAGGGCGCCATTTTGAAAACCGTTGACATATGTAGTTCGCGCGATTTTTACTTTCCACATTTTTAACATCACTTACTTGTCGCACATGGAGTTGTTGAACGATAAGTGATTAACTCACAAAAACGTTTTCAATCGTATTATTGATCAGAAAGAGAATTAAATACGTTTTAGTATTATTGCAATATTGATATGTTCTTGGCATTTTTCCGTTTCTCGTTCCATCGTCTCTCATCACGTACGCTATGAGACAAGTTCCTTGTGACACCATTCGTACATAAAATTCGGATAAGCGTGAGCGTCGATTTATGATTTTGATTTCTATGTTGTTGAAACAACCGTTGAATTTCATGCCACGGTTTTGGCGCTCGTACAAAACGTAATAAAAAACAATTTTAATTCACAATTTATTACAATACATAAACTTTTCGGCTGTAAGTAAATGTTTGTTAATTATGTGCTTGTCAATTTATATTCAGATATATTAGTGCGACTTTTCTTTTTAGAAATAATTAAATAATATTGTCATTACACAACGCTGATAACATTATTACACACATATCAATACACATATCAAACTTAGCTATTCTATAATTCTAATAATCAAGTAGAAAACTAATCTATGTAACAAATAATAAAGTTTGTATGTTTGTATTCGTGCTACATGATGAACAATACGATTTCAAAATCATAATCGAGCGTTCACTGAATCAGTTTAGTACCTTTAGGATTTATACCTCATTAAAATATTTTAAAGCAGTGCTTTAAAAGTTTCTTATTTAAGGAAGTTTCCTTCTCTGTGGTTCGAAAATAGCAGCACCGTCGACGCATTTTCCAAATTGTAGCAGGTGGAATTATGTTGTCCTAATTAAACAGAAGTAATATAAACATAAATGTGGCAAACTATCCGTGATCGATATTAATTAGGACTTCCTTAATATTGCCTCCTTCCTTTATAAAAAAAAATATAAAATTTAAGTAAATTATTTTCAATTCACTCGTAAATAGCATTTATCACAATTTACGTATATTCGTTTGTTACTAAGCCGTAAAATAAACAAGAACTAAACAAAATCTTATTAAAACATAATCATGACGTTATTTTATTTTCCGCGTTTAAAGAATTTTGTCATTCAACAAATTCGTTCGGCGATTTTCCGTCAATTGTACAAATGAACAAAGGATATAATAAAGAAAATCGGACCGAATCGATGATTAGATCGCGTTATGGCATTTACAGATCTCATTAAGTATAAGTGCCTTGTCCGCACACCGCTCAATTTCTTCCCCGCATTCGAATGATTCAATCGCAAAGCCGTGATATAGAATTAAAATTCCTGTTGGATCTTTTGTTCGTGGGTTTCACGGGAAAGCGACATCGATCGAATACGGCGGAACTGTGAGAATCGAACAGTCGTTAATGAAACTTCCCTCGCGCAATTAGGTAACCGTCTTGGTTTTATTAAATTTAATCAAGAACTTGTGTAATATTACACAGATTGGGCCAATCGAGCCGTGTACAAGTTTCGATAACGCTGTAGTTGGGAACTAATTTCGGAAATAAGCGGAGTTATCTCGGTTCGATGTGATCGCCTTGAAAAAGAATTAGTGTTACCAATGAATTACCTATATACTCTTGTTTGATGGAGGAACCTGACCAGTATATTTTACTTACAATACTTACTAAGATTAATTATTAAGAGTATATCCTGATGGTCTCGAACTTACTTTATGGGGATTTAATAAAATAAAAATATGTACTTGAAATAAATATATGAAACTGAACTGTATAACTATGTAACTGAAGCTATGTTACCAACCGGGAATCGACCATGACATGTCTTTTTTATTTTGTAAATAGGCTTAATGAGGCACTCAAAATTTTTACTTAACTAGTGTGACCATCTTAGTCCTAGAGAGCAGCAAAGCATCTTTGATTGGCTTGAGATAAAACCCCAGTCCTGTTTTAAATTGCTAACAGATGTCCATGAAAGGCAGTAGCCACTTACCATCAGATGGACTGCATGCCTCATGTCTACCACTAGATCAGCATGTATTTTACGGGTCATACATAAATCATAATAATTTCTGAAAACATATTTTATTACCTGTTTGTAATGTCATTTTGCACAGCATTAACAAAACCCCAATAACGAAAATCTCATTTAGCAAAACAGTTAAGTATATCAGGTTCGCGGTTTCCTTTTGAATCCCTTAAATCCGCTTTATATTGAAATGTTACATATTTGGGTCAAAATGTTGAGCTATACAATAATGTTAGTACATATGTAGCACGCGTTATCGGCTGTGATAAGCCGGGCCGGAACCTCGCCGCCGCCCAACGCTGCCGCCGGGTATATCTGTTACATTACTGTTGCCTCGCTGTAAAATCATTTTCATTTCACACTTCACATTCCAACGGATTTCGAACGTAAAATAATATAAAGGCCATCACCGTTTGTCTAATTAGCAGTCTGAAGCGCTCGTGAACTAGTTTATAGAGTATTGTAAGAGACTTAAACAAGGCATTCCAATTATTCCTCGGGATCAGCAACGCATGAGTGACTAACCTCCAATTGACCTCATAACCCATGGGTTTTTGATAAGTCTGAAAATGCAAACGGGCATGCACCGTCTAGTGGAATATCCAGTGTCAAACTACTCTTATTCTACCACCTTGAAAATTGAAGATGTCTATCGGCGTCAAATATCACAAACAATTGACTTGAATTGGTTTGAATGTAATCTGGTTTACTGCTATTATCTCATTTAAGTCTCTGGGTAGATCCAAATTAACATCGGTGTATTCTTCAAAAAATACGTATGATCAGAGCATTCAAAGCAACATGTAGATCAACTAAGCCAAGAATCGAATTTTGTTTCTTTTAAAAATACAGGAGTTATTTCAAACTGTATCCGCTAGCCAAACAAAGATTCTGAAACTTCCCCTGCCATTGTGTAAGGCACGTGAAAACCAGAGCGCAGTTTCGAAACAAGTATTGCACAATTTTAAACAAAGGTATAGACGGGACCGCGCGGCATTACCATAAACCGTAGGTCGGTAGAACCGCGAAATTGCTTTTTTGAACTCACAATGTTACCACTATTAGGAGTTAAGAAAAAGTTGAATAAAGGTGGCGAACAGACCGTCGCTGTTCTGACATAATCACATTTTGAGCTCAAGTAAGGCTAGATGCAGTATAACTATGCTTGAACTTCGTACCCCAAACGAAAGATTAGAAGTGTTCGTGTAACTTTGTTCGCGATGTGCTTTTTAGCAATTCCACTGCACTATCGAACTTAAACAGGATGCAACGAGCCCTTTTGCTTTGTACTTTATTCTTTGAACTGCGGTCAAAAGTAGGAAAGATTCTCTTAACGACTGTTCGCTAACTTTTGTTCCTCAAATGCATTTTCAAATGGCTTTGGTTTCCATTAGCATAGAGGAATTATTATCATATTTGTTCCTTATCTTGTGGAGCTTCTTAAGCTACCTTAAGCTTCTTTCTAGTTTATAAAACGTGAGAATTTTAAGACGATTTCCAAATATGTCTTTAAAACGCTAAAACGGTTTTCTATATGTATCTCCGGTTCCAAAATCGAAAACAGTTTATATCATGGCTATATAAAACCAAAATGGAGTATAGAATGTTATTTATGTAACCAAACAAGATTTCTCGTTACTAAAAGTTGTTTTCAAAATAACACTGAAAAATGTTAGTACATACGAGTAGAAATAATCTTTTTAACTCGCTTTTATTACTTTATGCCTACATTTTAAAATGTATTTTAGTGTAGCAAAAGGCATTTACGAGCTAGGTTAAAACGGATTACGCATAAACTGTAGAACATGGTTCCGCTAACCTATCGAGGCGTGCGTGAACATATTTTATCTGTTTCCGGGTTACCGGCCACCAGCAATTATCACAGGCGTGCTCCACGGTCATAACAAAGACTCTCGACCCCTTTAAAGACTTATAGATCTGATAAAAATCCCTTTCATTAATACAAACTGTGTGATTAAACCCAACATAAATCACAGAGCTTACCATCAATGGTTTTCCGGTAATTCACTACAGTGTATCCATTACGTTGCTCTAAATTTATCACTTGTACTTTCCACGGAAGTGACGGTCTTTAAAAAGATCTATTTTATTGTTTAAAAATACTGCCTATTAGCTATTTTATAATATATTATATTATTCCACGAACTTCCAGCGAATATTACTAATAGTGCAAAGTTGGGGCATATTACAACTGTATATTTGCCAGGTGGTAGAACCAATGTAGTTCAACCGGAAGTACCACCATCACACCTATTTCTACCGTGAAGCAGTTCTTGCGTTTCAGTGGAAGGGTGTGATTGCCGGCTCACTTTTATATGAGGCGACCATCTCAGTTCTCGGA